>VNWY01000077.1:0-97331 GCA_009869845.1 Pseudachorutes palmiensis | reverse complement strand
TCACGGGATGGCACGGGAATACTGCCGGAGCCTCCAAAGAAAAGAAGAGCGAAGGGAAGCATTCCTCATACTGCTCAGAATTTACTTGGAATCACCGTTAGTCAAATGCACAGAGAAATGAAAAGCTTTATTTTCTTATCGATTTGTTTCAGTGATGGAGTTGACGGAGTTCGGGACGAGGTGGTGAGTTTGCTGACTGAGTTTGGTGAAGAGTTTGATGTGTCCATGGTGCTGTCTCTGCTTCCCGACGACTGGTCACTCTCCCTTGTCTCAAGCGTCCTCGCAAGGGCACTCAGGAACGTCATTCACAAGGTACAATCCAATGATGGTTCATTTGGGTTGTATAACTGTTGATTTGTTGATTGTTCCAGAGACGGCAGGCGCAATTGATAGCTGGTCTGAGTCGGCGGGTGAGCGTGGATGCTCGTCTGAGATCGTTTGGCTGTAATCAAGGCTACGTGGTCGATGGTGAGAGCATCTGCAGGGTTTGTTCAAGGCAGTTTGACCTCACCGACCCCATCGCATGTGTCAAGGGACAGGTGGTGCACGAAAAATGCAAATAAACAAAAGGATTCACAAAAACTACATTCTTGGTTCTAACTTGTCCATAATTAACGCTGTTGTTTTGAGACGATTTCTCTACGTCGACGCAGAACCAACCAATGAGTCAGACTCGAAGAATGCTGTTGTAAGGTTTTCCAGTCAGGGAATGTGTCCTTACAGCCAACTTTTAGGGGCATCTAAACTATATATTGCTGAATGAAGGTCATCTGATTTGACCCGTTTGTAGCATTACTCAATAATCACTGTATTCTTCGTTCAGCATAGAAATTAGTAGAAAAACTTCGTTTTGCGAAGCGAGCCTTATGTTTTTAGTTTTTGATTTGCATTCACAGACCAATGTGACAACTAACGGTGGATATTTGGGTGGTATTCAATACAATCGTATTCCCTGTTGGTAAATATGTCAGAATTAATTGTTAATTAGTTTAGACTGGTATGCGTGAAAGGTCTATTTCGCCAGATGTCTCTGCCACTCTTACTCTGTCACTGGCAGGCCTCGTCCCTGACTGGAGTTGAAGGCACTTAAAATAACGCAGTACAAAAAACAGCGGTGGAAGTAGTGGTGCCGGAATTACTGGAGGGAGCATTTGTGGCCAGTGAATTAGCATTTTACAACGGATAGCTGTTGTAGTAATCACTGGAAGTCATTGTTTTGGTAAGTCTCTTGCCATTTTGCATGTCGCCATCCGGTGTGGTTATAACTTATAACCCCTATTCTGGCATAATAAGTGACCTTTCACCCTGCTTTTTTGCCTGCTGAAACTGAAGGTCAGGAGGAACAGACCAAGTCTAAACTTCATCCGTTTTAGCGATCTTTAGATATTTGGATGGTCAAATCTATTGTCAATTGTGTCATTTTAATAGTTGACCCGTGTGGACGGGGAATCAAATCGTACTAAAGAAGTGACCTTTTTCGGTGCCCGTCTTCCACCCATTCCATTCAAGATGGTTCATGGTTTGATACTTGTTGCCTGGCACTTTTGGTGTTGAAGGTTAATTAATTGGATGACATGTTTGTTGAATGTTGTAGGTGTCAATTGAGTCCTAGGGAGGTGACAAGGGAGCCAATTGAGGGAGACGGGTAAGAGCAGGAGGGTAGTTGGATCGCGTGTTTGTAAGCGACTCCTTTCAACGTTTGTTCTTCTAATGGGCTCCGCTGCGCCCTGCCATCCCAGTTCCGCTTTTATTTCGGGAAGCTCTTCCCTACCTCCAGCCTCATTTGCCCTTCTCCTTTCTATTTTAGCAAACCGGGCGGAGGAACTAGAGTCCAACTCCCCGAATTCGGATTCCGCATGAGCAATTCCACCAGTTCCTAATCGCCTTCACCAAAGGGGCAGATCAGACTTCATGATCAGGAGATAATGGGATCGGAACAGAATGAACACAACTCAGCACCACTTCATGGAGAACACTTCAAAGGGACCAGGAACCATTAACAGACACGCTGACCCTCCCAGCCACAGTTCACAACGGCCCCTAACTAAGTGCATTTGAGCTTATTCAGGCAACTCGTCCAACTGAGCTAATGCCCATTGTTTCCTCCAGGCCGCAACTGCGGTGAGCGCTGAAGCGACAGCACTCAACTTCCGCTTCACTGGAAAAAGGTTTAGGAACCACAGGGACAAACGATTCAACCACACAAGGGTGTACCCTTAATGGAGTCCTCACTTCGGCTCCTTTCACTTGACAACCAACTCCTGCTCTCTTCTAATTAAGACAAGGGAAAGGCCAGAATGAGCAATCCCGAGGAAGCGCCAAACTACGTGCTGTTGGCTGAGGAGCTCTACCGAGCAATGCTTCTCCAGATCTCAAACTCAGGTACGAACAACTTCCGCTTTCACGCATTCCCGATCCTAAAGCGCGTAGTGAAGAGCCGGTAGTTTGTTCGTGGGTATTATCCTAATGAGTGAGTGTTGTTGAGTGTTTCTGAAACTGTTTAAAGTGTGACTTTGGTTTTGAGGAATTCCAGCGAGGCATGTGGCTCCCATTATTGCCGTGTTGACTTTGAGGGAGAACTCGATGAAGGATGGGACAGTCACCTCCCTTTGTCTTCCTCAAGAAAAACAAAAGGGAGGAGGAGAAGGGAAGATGTGGAGAGTGTCCTCTTACTCTTCCCTGGAATTCCTCTGCCTCTTTGTTAATTTCAATTGGATTTGCTGGTGAGAGTGTTGGTTGTTGTTGGATGAGTTATGGTCCTTTGCTGGGATGAAGTCATCTTCCTCTCTTCTTGGGATGTGTTGGGCCACTTTATGATGATGAGGAGGGCATTAAAGAACAGGTTAAGAGGAACCCCTCATTAAGCATAACTCCCTCCCCCTCCCTCCATCTCCATCTCACTCCAGAGCTAATTACAAACTGAAAAGATGCAACACATCCAGTCATAACTCAAACCGAAACAACACGGAAATGAGCAACTCCCCATCTCCTTTCCTCTGCAGTTCCTTAATGAAGTCACTCTGCTGCTGCCTCGGGACACTCTACTGACCACAGCGTAGGATCCAGTGAAGACTTCAAAGGGAAGCAGTCCAATCCAATTTGCAATTCCACTTGGAATGCAATGTCGTGTCTATCCATCTCAATGCTCATTTTGAGCTCCTTCCCAAAAGATCCAATTCCCGGGACGGCGTGGAAGGAGATGTTGTTTGGTCCCTTGGTTCCTTGAGCCCATGTCTCCTGGCTTCTCTCCGCTTCCCTGGGATCCTTTGTTTGTTGGATGACTTTATCTGTCTGTTTGATTCCCCGGTAGACAGCACGTTCAGAGAGAGAGAGAGATTCATCAGGCAGAGTCGAGGTCTAATAACTGGTTTCGCCCTTTGGGGGAATTACAGACAAGGACCCAGAATCACGAAACAACTACACCCACCACACTCTCCGACAGGGCCCTTGCATCTCCATCCTCTCAAAATACTTAAAGGGAAAAATACCCCTGGAGAGACTGGATGGAAACTCATGACTCCTTGACTTGTCCCCTTTGACTGTCCCAGTGGTGTCTATTATTGGGTGGATTGCAGTGTGTATTTGTTGATTGTTGGTTGGATGATTGCGATGGTTTCCTGATTGAAGGGGAGTGGGTGAATTAGGAAATGAGGCGAGTCCCGCCCCTACCAGATGGACTCCGGTGGGACTGGGATTGAGTCCTCTCCCGGCCTTATTAATTAGAAACGAAAGGGAGCAGCTGGTGTGATTCCGGACTAAATGACTTCAATGAGGTGACCACGATGAGGAAACTCACCGCAATTACAACTCCATCATCAGCACAGCTCACTCCACTTCCACTCATTTCACACCCCACGAAGCAACCAACACTCCAGCAAATCAGGAGCTTCCTCCAAACACAATCCTCAACCATCCATTCCCCTGTCCATGATCTCGTGTGATTTGCTCTCTGCTCCTCTTAATTCAACAACAATTAAATGTCTCCGTTCCTCATTCATTCCACCCTTGCCACTATCACCTTTCTGCTCCTTGTTTTCAAAGTGGCTGAGGAAGGGAAGGCTCTAATTTAGGGAATGACTCCTCCATCCACTCTCCCTTCGTCCCGAGACGTAAAACTGTCAAAAGAAACCGTAGTGAAGGCAAGGCTCAGTTCCAAGGTGATGTAGGGCTTCTTTACGACCAAGGGACCAGTACAAAGGACTCTTCTCTCACAGCCACCCATCCGCCTCTGCCACTTACACCCCACCCCTTGACCTTCACTTTAGCTCACTTTGCTCATGCTGGACAGGGCCATTCCTTTGTTCCTTGCTGGGATTTTCGCTTCATTTGGTGTGTAATCGGCGTATTTGGTCTGTAAGTCCCCCTGTCCCTTAAGCGGATCTCCACTAAGCCCGCTTTCACTTCCAAATCCTCATTCCATCCCTTCCTCCATTGTAGTTTGCTTTTGTTAAGGCTGGTTTTGGGGCTCATTAGAAGGATTCAGTCCAATTTGTGTCACCTCTGGGTCCTATCCTTCCCAGTAAAGTGGAACAACCAAGGGACCTCCCCTTCTATTCCTCAATCCCTTCAATGAGCAGGCTCAAGTTCTCTTTTTGGGATGGCAGGGTGTAATTGGTATTTGAAGTTGGGTGTTAATTTGAGAATTAGCAGGAGGATGCGATGTTTGTCCAGAAGAAACCACATGAAATTCACTCCTCAATTCACACTCGCTACCTTCATCCAAGGCACATTCAGGAGCGGATGGAGGCGCTAAAGGAAGCTTTTCATTCGTCGAAATTCGTCTCTCCTTCCCTTCCTCTCGAGTCTTGACATTTGTGTCTGTCCCTATGAGTGGTGATGTGCCTTGTAATTCATTTCTTCATCCCATGTCCCCTGTCTCTTGTTCGGGTGTCACTCACAACCAGAGCATGGCACTCCACTAATCCTACCCAAAGGGTTAACCAACTCCTTTCGGTTTCAGCCAAAGGAACCTTCACGGCCTTCAAAGGAAGGGAGCAATGAAATTGAAGTGCTCCTTGCCCTTGCACGGGAGATTGATTGACTCGCTTCATTTTGATTGGGTGAAATGGATGTGTTTCGGTGATTGGGCAAAGAATAGAGTTGGATGAATAGGCGGAAACCATTTCGGAATGCATTGAAGGGATCCCTTTGTCACCTCACAATCAGGAAAGGAGATGAGAAGACGACCTCCGACCTCCGCCAAAGGAAGGGAGAGCAGAGTGAGGTTGGGCTGTTGGAAGGAATGGGATCTCTGTTGCTGTTCTTGATTTAATGAGTGTTCCTCACTCAGCACAAAAATTAGACTCCACTTACATCATTCCGCTCCCTTTGTTTACACTTGCACTCCTCTCTAATATCCCTTTATGAGCTCCCACCCTCATACACACATGGGGGAGGAGAGGAGCTTCGGCATCCGATCAACATCTCAAAGGAACCAGACAGAAACTTCTATAGAGTTTCCTCCTCTAGGAACAGGAGCAGGCAGGAGGAGAGTTGACTGACCAAGGGCCCTGGAAGTGTACATATCCAGACTTTTCCAGACTCTTGGATTGGATTGGTTGTGGGTGTGGTGGGATGTGTATTAATTGGATTGGATGTGTTTAGTTATGTGGTTGTTGTTGAGTGAGTGTGGGTGAGGGTGGTGTGAGTGAGACTAATGGGGGTGGGGATGAGATGGATTCATTCACTCCAACCAAAGGAAATACAAGACAAGAACAGAACGATGTCTTGGAACGAATGAATGCAAAGGAAGGAGCCAGCAGAGTCCTTCACAAGTACCTCCGATTGTTTCTTAATTGCCCCCTGACATCCAGAGACCCACCTGGAGATGTCTTCTTCCTTTCTTTGTCATAAATAACGGAGTGAGGCTCCGTGGTCAAGGAAAGGGGCCTTCCCTTCCTCTCACACTTTCAGGTGAGAAACATTCTCGGAAAAGTCAGCCCTTGTTCGCAATTCCTCACTCACCAACGAGCCACTCGCTTTTGGGTCTTTGGGATGCCTTTCTTACATCTCCGGTCCTCTCCGGTGGGGCCTTGGAAGGGATGACTTTGTTGTTGCCTCAATGGATTGCACCAATAATTCTGTCAGGGATGTCCTTTGACCAACCAAGGAGATCGCCGGGTCAACGCACCACCAACAACAAATGGACTTGGACTTATTATATGGCATCATAAAATGGAAGGACAAGGACAGAGAACTGGGACAGGGTCATCCAGGCTCACTTGAGTCCTGGATCAGTTAGATTAAGGCCAAGTTCACCCCCTTTTTGATTGTTTCGAATTGATGGGTTTGGGGAAGGTGTTGAGGGTCCTCTGAATTGGTTTTCCTGTCAGTTGACACCTGAAACGAGAGTCTTTGATTGGGCGTTTTGTTGGTTGTCCGGAGGGATCTCCATGAAATTGTTCCTGCACGGAGGGATTAGTGGAAGGGATGAGAAGAAAGCCTCCATTTTCCCCTGTGCTCCTGTGCTGGACTTGCTTTGGCTGAGGTGGTCGAGTGGGCAGTGGGGGTTCCAAGGGATCCTCCGAAGGCCCTTCTTCTGCAAGAGGAACTGACGCTGATTTATGAGTCGGGAAACGGCCCAAGTGAAAGTCAAAGAGATGGATGGAAATGTCCTGTTTTGAGCTGGAAGGGATGCGCTTATGCTGGAATTCTGCTGGCCGAGCTGGAATGGAGTTTGTAAATGTGGTGAATCCTTTTTGTCGCTTCATTTCCTTCCCCTCATCACCTATGCTCGTTAGGCTTCAAGGACGAGTAATTGGAAACCAAACCACAATTTATGGTAGAGGGAAGGCTGTAATTGGCCACCATCTCCAGTCCCTTCATTAACAACCACAAGGGACACTCAACGTATCCATCCATCCAGGAATTCCAGTCACCTCCACATCCACAATTCCACGTCCACAACTCCACATCTACTAATCCTCTTATTGCTAAAGTTAGTTTGTGTGGGTGTGACTTGTTCTGTGTATTGTTGTGTTTGATTGAGTCTTTTGTTTGTTGTTTAATTGAGTAATTTGGAGGTAACAAGGGAAGAGAAGGATTCCTTTGTGGATTGGAATCCGAGGGTGGGTGGACCCTTGGGCAGAGGAGGGGGCAGAGTGAGTTGTTACTCTACTAAGGACAGGCAGAGTGCCTGCTGAGACCCCAGTTGAGACCAAGCTGGTCCTTCAAGGGACTCCAGCCAGAGGAATGTGGGACTGGGCAGGAGTCTCTACTCCACTCCCACAAACAACTCACTCACTCTCCTCTCCCTCCTCAGTTCCCAGTTAGACTCAGACCAGTGAAGTTGCCAGTTTGGTTTCTGTGATGAAGTGTCAGTCTCCGTCCCTCCATTAAGACGTTCAGCTAATGATGCCTGAAAAACATCTCCCAACAGGAGGGAGTTCAGCCAGTTCCAGTGGCGGAGGGATGACACACAATCACCCCTTTGGACATCTTGGGCCCTTTACCCCCTCACTCCTGGACCAGAGGAACCATCCCTGGGAGGCACACAATGCAGCAGCAACTGCAGCCAGGATCCACGCACTCGGGTAAGATAAAAACAACTTCTTCCCATTAGCAACTTCATTATTCTAGCATTATTTTATGCTCCAGTTCATGAAGACATCCATTCCACAAGCCAATGGCCAAGGGTCAGATTTGAAACCCAACTCCAGGCTCTTGCTTACTCTCCTCTTCCTTCACCCCATTAGCTGCAGCTCAAATTCCATTTCTAGGAAGTCAAGGGTCTCTACTGGAATAGGAGCTTTGCGAGGTGTTGGCATTGGTGTGAGTGGTGACACTTTTCCAGGGGTCTGAGCCAAACCAATGTCATCTCCACTTGCCAAGTTGTCCTGCACTCATAGTCTCATCTCCAGCGGTGGTGGGGAGGGGTGGGACAAAGTAAACACTGGCTCATCTTACCCATGGGAACCCATGACTAAACTCATCCTTGAGTTAACTCCTTGTACTCCTTGTACTCTTGTTGTGTGGAGGCGACAATTGACAGAGTGCAAGGGAGTGAGGGAGCCCTGGAGGGCGGAAAAAGAAGCTAGGGTTACTTGGGCCATGTTGGCCCACTCCAGGGCTTCACTAAAACAACTTATTCCAAGAAACAAGGAGAAACTGGGGCTTCTGTCAAGGCACAAAGGGGCAAAGGGCCATCCGGAAAGTGTTCAAAGTGACTCCGAACCATGTCCAACACAACACTCCAACAAACTAATCCACTCTACCAATTTTCCACTTGTGTCTCCAAATCCACTCCAGCGTCCCCGCCTCCTTTCCTTTTGTTTTGATTTGTTTATGTGATGTATGTTTGGAATGTGATGATCGTGTTTCCGGTGGAATGTCTGCATTCCTTTCCTCCTTTTGCTTTCCCTTTGACCTATTGGGTGTAAGTCAGAGTGAGAAGAAGCTCATGGGATGTGCATGATAGTGAGATCCTTAAGTCCCTTGTGTTGAATTAATGAGTTCATTTGGGAGGAGGGAGTGGATGGAGATTCAATTGAGAGATCAACCACTCCAGCCTCCGCTGAGCCATTTCACAGGGGGAGTGGAAACCATCCCAACATCATCATCCACCTCCATTGTTTTCCTTTCCATCTTCCCACCTGTGGAGAGGAACCACCGCTACAGAGTCTCTGTTCTCGACAGAGTCACAGGATGGACATGCTCTTCAGCATCCTTGGCTGACCTTGCTCTAAAGTTGCCCTTCCAGGTGGCAGAAGAATTTCTCCCGTGAGAGGATTAATTGTACCCACTAAATTGGCCCCTCCCAGCCCGCACTCTGCTTCCTCCTCCCCCTCTCAGGACACACCCACCAAGGAAACACGCAACCGGAAGTGGAGGACAGACTTTAGTGCTTTAGTCCCACTTCCCCCACCGACTTGGAACTCACTCCGCCTGAAGGAAGGGACTCTGCTGGAGGAATTCCATTCTCTCCAGGGACTCCCTTACTCAACTCAACTCCAGGAAAGAACAACATGAGGTCAAGAGCCCACAGGCACAAGAGCCCTACAACAAACAACTCTCAAATAGGGAATTCCTCTGATGTACTTGGAACACCCAACTCCTTTTTTTCTCATTTCCTTTAGTTTGTGGAAATGGCCCACTTTGGAACCGCTTTTTGTGTGAAGCGGTCCCTCCGATCGGACTCTCCTTGTTGATTTGTGTTTGATGAGTTGTGTCTATTTGCTTGTGTCTCACTCCACTTGTTTGTTTGATCCTCCATTCACACTTAACTCCAACGCAAATAGACCAATGGGAAGACAGGAGGCACTAAAAGCCCCATCGGGGTTGTCAGTCTCTCATCATATGAACAGGTTCATCCGTAAGCAGAGGATTTGTTCATTGAGCCTTGGCAAATGGACAGGTCAGAGGGAACAAAAGGATCCCTTCAGCAGTCTCTTCTCTTTTGGAGACCCGGGTCAATTCAGCTCTTCTTCTTTTGGAGACTCAAGTGGAAAGGATTCCATTTATGGCTCAGTTTTATTGCCCCATTCCTCCACCACTCTACCACACAGGTCAACCCAAGTCTCTCTGACCCCAGTCAATTCACGACTCTTAAGTTGCCGGGTGGTCGGTTCCTTTTCACTTCCTCCCGGGTGAAGTTGGAATCCCTAAGACAGTTGTGTTGTGAGTGTGTTGGGGAGAGGAAGTCCTCCAGCGTCACTCCAGTGTTGCTTTCGCTGGAGCATTCCTCTGCTTGTAAGTGTTGTTGTTGAGTGTTTCCCTGTCACTTGGAATGTTGTTCTTCCTCACTCTGCTCCATGTCTCCCTTTCATGTTTTTCCCTTCTTCGCTTCTTCCCTACCTGCCAATTTGCCCCTCAATTAGACTCATTGGGATCGTTTAGGTTCTGCTGGAGCAGAGGCAAGAGGTCCATTTGGCAGAGGGAAGACATGCAACAACACTTGTCCACTTGTCCCTACATAGCACTCATTTGGAATCCAAATGCGATAACAATGCAATACCAATGGATAACAGAGACACTAACGTTTGTTTTATTTTCAGATTGTCTGCGAGTGGTGGTTCCATTCCTGACTTGTCTCTCTTTGGTCGTCGTTCCGGGCCTGAACCTCTCCTGGGGGGCAGTGGAGGGGGCGCTGCCTTGAACTCTGCGGCAGAACTCCATGCTGCTGCTGCTGCCTACTCCAGACTCACGCCTTACATGGACCCTGCACTCTACGCACTCCACAACTCACCCAACACTCTCCGCATCAGTCCACTTGACCCAAGAGGTAATTAATTATACGTTAACTATTCTCAGCAGTACTTTTCCAACACTAATTCCAAAATTGCATGAAATGAGTGGTTCCCCATACTTTGTGTATTGGATGGTTTTAGACTTTAAAGGGTTAATTGGAGTGTGTTGATTGACATGATTGGATTCAGTTTAGCTGGTTGTAGAGTGTGGTGGAGTGACTGTGTTTGTTTGTGTTGGGAAGTGGATGGACTCCAGGGGTAGACTTTGAGCTGGAAGGGAGAAAGCGGAGTAGCTGTGAATGGGAAGCAGATGGGTGCGGGTTGCTTTTGTTTATTTGTCTACTCTTCAACTCAGCACCACGTGGAGGAAGCCCTGCTGGAGAAAGTGGAGCTAATGAGGATCCAAGAGAAGTGTTTATGACTGACAGGAGGAATCCAGTTGATTCTGATTGGAGAAGAGTGACAAGTGGAATGGGATCCAGGACTCCTTTCTTCTCCACAATGGAAACAATCCAACGAAGAAAGGAGACTCCTCACTTCAACCACCACAGACATAATTCAGTAGGGAACTCTATCTCGCCTCTCATCAAGAGATTCCTCTGTCGCTGTCTCTACTTTATGAGCCAGATGCTCCTTCCCTCAAGTCATGAGGGACTCCTTTGATTCCGCGACTGGAGGAAGCTCATTCTAATCGCCGTTGATTCAACCACCGGCACGAACCCCGCATGTGCCTACTGGGATTAGTCGCCTGACTTATGGCCTCATGACACCCTCCTTCCGGTTACACTCGCACAACCCTCTAATGAAGAGATCACTCTGGCCCGCAGCATGAATGGCAGCGTTGACTCAAGGGATTAAGGGCCTCCGCTAATCCTCTATTTTTTTTATTTACAGGGTCAGGGGGGTTGTTGGGGCAGGACTTCATGAGCCCTGGCTTCTGCCCAAGGACCATCGGTGACCTCCATCCTCCAACCACCTTTGGAGCAGAACTCGCATTCGGAACGGAGGGTGAGTAGCAACCGTGTGTCACTTGGGGGTCCATTCTGCCTCATTGTGGTCCATTGTGGATTCCCTTCTGGACAGACGGAATCCTGAGTTATGGCTAATCCCAACAACCAGTTCTACCAAATTGAAATCCCTCTTTTCTTCCGTACTCATAATTAAGTCCTCATTCGGAGACAATGGAGGCAGAAATGGAGCCATTTCATTGGCCTTTGAATCTCCAATCAGAGCCCTTGATGTGTTGATTATTTTAGCAGGTGCTCGTTATGGGAGTCCCCGTGGGAGTGGTCCGCGCCAAGGGAAGAAGCGGGCCCTTTCCTGCTCTCCCTATTCAGACTCCCTCGACATCAATTCCATGATCCGATTCTCACCAAACTCCATCGTTTCTCTCGTCAATGGGTCACGCGGGTCAAGCACGGGTTCATTCGGACATCTCTCTCCAGGTAAAACAACATTATGCAATGGTAACCCACTTACGGAAAGGGTTGGGGTAAAAAGTCCTTGAAACATGGCGGTGGGCTGAGCTGGCTGGAAATATATTTAATTCAGACAGAGAATTCATTCATGGCAACTTATTTTTTTGCCATTGTCATTTGGAACTGGCGAGTTTGAACTGAATTCCTGTTGTGTGTTGGCTTTGATGGTTTCGAGTTTATTGTTAATTGAGTTGATTTTAGGAGAAAGAGATGATAGGTTTGCATGTTTGGGATGAGGCACACGGAATGGAGAGCAGGGAGAGGGAGATGTAGGGATGAATCCCTGTGGAATGGAGTCAGTTGGGCCTTGAAGATGCCGACAGAAGTATCCCCTCTTGATTTTCATCTTTTGTTTTTTCCAGCAGCAGCCGGTTACTTCATGGACCATTCTGGTGCCATTTCCCCTGCCTTCGGCGTCCCTGCTTCTCTCTCTGCCGGATTCGGAACTCACATGGCTCCGCTCCAGCAACTCCAGGCACATATCCTAAGGAACAACCCACTGGCGGGCTCACTTCCGAATCCGGCATACCTCGCACATTCCCCTTTCCTCCAGTCAAATCCCTTCAACCACCACCCCCTCTACATGCCACAACATCCTTTACACTCCCTCAACATCAAACAAGAGGTAACAAAGCCAAAGCAAATTCGATGATAGATTAATTTGACGAAAAACGATTAACTAATTAAAGGGCCAAGTGACTCCAAAGGGGTCCCCGGGGGTGGGTGCCGTAAGCAGCACAATGGAGATGGATGAGTGTCCAACAGGAGGGAGGAAGCCTCGAGTGCGTCGTGAACCAGCAACCACTACCACGTCTTCCCTTCGAAATGGGGGCTCGGATAGGGCTGACTTCGACGGAATCAAGGACGAGCCGGATGATTTTATTGAGACGCACTGCAACTGGAGAGAGTGCGGAGTTGAGTTCCTCACGCAGTGCGAACTAGTACAGGTAAGTCACTATTTGTTTTGTTTAGCTGGACTTCTTTAGTTCAATCTTTTCCCTGCAGCACATCAATTCTGACCACATCCATGCGAACAAAAAGTCCTTCATTTGCCGTTGGCGTGACTGCTCGCGAGAAGAGAAGCCTTTCAAGGCCCAGTACATGTTGGTTGTGCACATGCGCCGTCACACTGGAGAGAAACCGCACAAATGCACGGTAAGTCCACCTGCTCCTCATTGGTGATTGTTGCGCTGGTTTGTTTGTGGAATGAGTGCCGTGTGTCTCCTTGCTCCCTGCGGTGGAGCCAATCCACGAAATGAAGACGTGAGGAGATGCCGTCAGGAGTCATTTCGTCACGGTCATTTCCACTCCAACCGTGGATTTTATGAGGGGGATCGGAAGGCAAGGACTCTTTTATGGAAGCAGCGCCGTAAATCAGCCACCTCGGACAATTTAATCACAAGCAGAAGAGAGGCAAAGGAGGGATGAAGGGAAGAAGGAAAGGAGTCCAAATGAGGCATGGAGAAAGACAAGTCAAGAGGACGATCGCACTCCTCAAGAGCACCATTCATTTCCTCTGGCTGAGTGGCTGGTGAGGGTGCTGCTTCCAGTGAGTGATTGTCTTTCCTCTTGGCTGCCTTGATTGAGTTGTTGAATAGTGTGGTGTGGCTCCTTTGCTTTCCTCCCACCTCCACAGAGTCCAATCCAGGGGCAGAGGATAATTGGGAGTTGGATGTCTCACTAAAAAAGAACCCAAGGAACGAGTCAACTTCCCTCCAGCACTTTCATCCACCCATCTTCATCCCTCTTTTATCCTTTCTTTCTCTGTTTCTTTCAGTTTGAGGGATGCTACAAGGCCTACTCGAGACTGGAAAATCTAAAGACTCACATTCGGTCACATACCGGAGAAAAACCATACATGTGCGAAGTGTCTGGATGTGGGAAGGCATTCAGCAATGCATCAGACAGGGCCAAACATCAAAACAGAACCCACTCGAACGAGGTAGAATGGGATGACACGGGATGGGAACATGAGGAATGGAGTGTTTTAATGGGTTGTTGTTGCTTGTTTGTTTCGAGCAGAAGCCATACGCATGCAAAATGGCAAACTGCACGAAGCGATACACGGACCCAAGTTCCTTGCGGAAGCACGTGAAGACTGTGCATGGCCCCGACTGCTACGCAAATAAAAAACACAAGGGAAATGAAGAGCCACGCGGACATGGGGAGGACCCATTCGGAAGGGGAACTGGCAGGGGAGGCCACTTGGGATCGGAAAACTCTCCGCGCTCCGATGACATGGGCACAAAGACAAACTCAGTCTCAAGTCCCAGCATCAAGTCAGAGGTAAGACACCTAAGACACAGTCATAAGAATTCAGTAGAAATTACAGGCATTCAACACCATAATATGTACAGACCATTTGGAAAATTCAATCCAAATGGGAGTAGGCGCTGGCTGTTAAACAATGGAACTAATTTTTCCATTAATTAGTCAGTCTTAATTTCTCAGATTCCTCAGTTGACGTGCTACTAAACAATCGTCTTTTCCTCAATTTTTATTGCAGGATCCGAATTCCCCACCGCATGGGACTAGTTCTGGTGGTTCTTCTCCGAATGGGATGCAAGAGACGGAGGGGCGGAGTGAGCCAATCAGCGATAACAATGTCACCACAACCAACGAACTAGCCGACGGATTTGAAGTCCCGATTGGTGGGGTGGCTGTTTGGGAGGAAGAGGAACTGGAAGGTGTTCCAGTCTCCCCGGAAATGGTGCCTACTGGAATCTCAGTTGGAGGCATGGGAAACCAGGGGGAGGCGCCCCTCTTCCCACACCCACCTACTTTCAGGCAAAGAAACAGGGGACACATTGACCCCAAGGGAATGAATCCGTCACCCTTCCACCAAGGCAGGCTAAACTTATCTAAAAACCTTAATCACAGGGCAGAGTGAACGAATATTTGTGTATTCCAGGTGGGAATCGACGTGTGATTGAGCATCTCAACAGGAGGATCACAGATCTCAAAATGAATGGTCATTCTCCTCCTCTCACGACGAGAGGAAACTCACCCTTTGGAGAAGACAACTACGGGGTGGACGTCAAGCCAAGCATACCAGCAACACAAGTAACAAAAACAACCCGCAAACTGTCAAACTGACATGCCAAACTCTTTGTTTTATTCCAGACAATGCTTGGTCCGCCAACACAGGCCCACTTCCCTGGTCGTCGTGACTCTGGGAATTCGAGCATTTCCTTCCAGAGCGCAACCCGTTCGGATGCAACTGCCAGTCGCCGTGGGAGTTCAGGCTCACTCATTTCAGGCGGAAGTCAAGCACGGTCCAATGCATCTCCCTTTGTGGATCCAATCTCACCCGGAAGCTCAAGGAGATCAAGCTTCTCTGAAGTCCAACAGCCACTAGCGGCCAATCAAATCCCTCCGTCCATTGCGCAACACTTTGAGCGACTTCAGAGGAGACGAGACGCCCTAGGAGGGACGCCAAATTTCTCTTCGCTCAACAACAGCGCCTCTTCCGTCGCCACGCTCACGAATCAGAGCAGCAGCAACTTCGTAGTGGCGAACCAGTCTGTGGGTCTCCTCAATGACTTCAATACGGAATGTTCTTACAGTCAAAGGAACGGCCACGAAGGTAGGAGAGAGGGAGAATCAGGGAACAGTCGACCAGGAACTCTGCCACACAACTCTACTCGCTTCCCACCAACGAATAGGAGCAACGGAGGGTCAGCCAATCAGAGTCAGGCATTAGACGGGATGGAGGACTTGTTAATTCCAGATGACATGGTCAACTACCTTTCTCAAGGGGCCCATCTCCAAAACCAACCCACGCATGCCCCTTATCCTGCCCCGTATGTCCAGAACAACCTCCCGAGGAACAACTGCGACCCTTGCAGACCTTCCACTTGTCCACCAAACCATGTCCAGCCTCCGTCCAATCTCCCTCCTCCTCCTCCCTACAACCAGGCAGTCCAGAATGGAATGAATGGAAGTAGACCTTGCCACGGAACTCCCAACTCAGCCCAGAGTTCTCCATATGGCGTTCGGAATGGAGACGGTGGTGGGAGTTGCTATAATGGATGGAGTCCAGCTCAGCAAACAACTCCAGTACAGAGCCCTTACTCTCGGCCGCATTCCGCATACTCATCCACCCATTCTCAATCACCCTTCAACAATCAAAGTCCAGCACAACATTTCCCTCCACAGAATGGACAAAATGGACAAGCTACCCACTGCCCACAGCCCAGAAGAGGAAACAATATGCAGAACACAGGAACTGCCTCACTCTCCAATCACCCAGTGACTCAATACCCTGGCAATGGAGCTCCAAGTGGATACCAGTGTGGACAGGAGGGAATGCAAGGGACTTCCTTCGGCCACCAGCACAATCCATACAATCAGAATGGAATGGGGAACCAGTACCCAGCACAACAGCAGCAACAATGCAGTTCCCACTACCAAATGCAGCAGCAGTGCACTCACCAGCAGAACTACAATCACGTCCAGAATAACCCCTGCCCTGCGCAGTTCAATCAACACAACTATCACCATCCTCCACCAATTGAGCACCAACACTGGGACGGGGGGCAGTGGAACTGGCGTGGAGAGGGAACTTACAGTCAGTGGCAGGGAGCTGGCTACAGCCAAACACAGCAAATGAACTACGGGCCGGCTCAAGAGCGAAGGGGCCAAATACAGGTCCAGTGCAGGAACGTGTCGAGTCAGAGTCAAAGGGATCTCGAGAGGGGGAGCGGGGAGTTGCCACGGGGTATGCGCCCTGATGCTTACCAACGAACCCTCAAGTACTTGCAGGATTGCCAGGAAGAGCAGGCCAAGGGAAGGAGCTCTCACGATGGGAACCCACTCTCCCCGGATTCCACGACATCTGCAGAGAGAAACGGAAGGAAGGGACGGGGGCGGGGAGAAGGAAAGATTGTTCCAGGAGGTGGGCCTTCCAGTACCTACCTCAACTACCCACCGCCCTACAGGCACTGACATGTGATATCCAGCAACTCCTCCTTCCATTGCACAGACTACAGTTGACTCTCCAGTGCCTTGTGTCGCAGTCTGTGATTCACAAGGAGAATTCTTGCCTTCTTGCAATCTGCGAAGATTGAAAGTCCCAAGTGCCATCACACTATCGTCGAAAGTATTGAAACTGTGAAAACTAGCACAAGGAATTTAACCTTATGTACAAAGGACTCCCACTTGAGACTTGCCTACTTCTAGATTTTATAAAGATATGTTACTAGAGTTGCAATAAAAGGAAGAGGGACCCCTTCTTCTTTTATTCCTTTACTTCAATACTTCTAACACGAACATTTGACTATTGATGGCTGGAGTCCGCTTATGCAGGAAGGGTTTTCCCTGTGAAAAGAAAATTATATTTTCATACTGGGGTTTAGGTTTACCGTACGTGTTAGCCTTACCTAGATTTTTCTCTACACAACTGGCGAATTCCCGGACGACTGCTGCGCACTTGAGTACTTGGTTGGGATTGGCAGAGTAGCAGGCAGCCACCTTCGGAGCCACCTCAGAACAAAGCCCTGTCTGTTTCTTTGGGAGGAGGCTCTGGAGACTCTCCAGCTCCGCATTGAATTCCTTCTCTGACTGGAAGGCAGAGTTCACATACTGGACAAAATAAATGGGAATTAGCAATGATCACTATAGCTATAATCACTACATTGTGAAGGTTATACCCTTCCTTCCAGGTCCTTTAGCTTTGTCCTCCAGAAGGCATCATTGGCTCGTAATTCCTCGTCCTTTTGCTTCCTAACTTGGAGAGCAGACACTGTTTCCAGCACTTGGTGTCCGTCTGACCCTACACCAAGATATCTCTCCTCATTCGTGTAAGTCACAGATTCTAAAAACAAAAATAGAAACCCGATTAGGGAATATAGGGTGATTAATGAGTACTTGGTTTATTGTAACCTTTCTGAGGTGTATTTGTTGGTTCTTGTGTTTGTGGATATCCATGCCTGAGTCTGTTGATCACATCAGCTGTCACCTGAAAGGAACAAGAGCAAACGTAAATTATTTATCCAATTGACCATTTTCACATTGGCTGATTACCTCGATGATCTGTGGGTTTTGGTTGGTCATAGTCAACGTCCTGCTTGAACCCCCTGCTCCCATTGACACTAGCACACCTCAACCACACTGCATCAACAATCAATTAACTAATTGACCCGTTCCACAATTCATTCGGCAAAATTCCCTAATTTAATCTCGGGCCAGGCTAAAACTAGGAACTAAATGACCGTATAGGACTTGGCTTGCCCCTTACTGCGACCCCTTATGTCCACCCCTCTCCGCCCGTGCCGTGACAGAAAATATCACGGGTCTGACGGGAACAAAATTTTCTTAAAATGTGAAATCTCATAACTTTTGACTAGTTGAACATTTTCTAAAAATATGACAATAAAATGTAGATATTTTTGTTCTGCATCGAATGAGCAAAAATTCAGTTTTTTTATTTGCCACTGTTTCCTCGTAAACCTCGTGATTTTCATTTCATAAATTACTTAAAATTTCTTAAACTAAATGAGAATTTAGTGGAACTGGTGTAATTTTAAATTATTCTTCATTAAATGGCCATTGGTGAAGCTAGCATTCTGCAAAACACGGTACTTCGACTTGCAAGTTGAAAATTTCAAAAATTAAAATTGTATTTTCACGCGTACAACGTGCAGCTTGTACGCAGAATCTCAAATTCCTTGTATAACGCACGCGTTACACACACGAGAATACGGTAAGACATCTAGACTGAATGATGAACCAAAAAAAATTTACCAGAAAGAATTTCTTTGTGGGCTGGCAAAGTTGTCTTCCCAACGACCAGGGACACATCTGAGGCTGTGGCGTCCATCAGTAGTTTTTCAAAACTGAATTCATATTTCTTTTTTGCCACGATTACACATCTGATGAAATTTATGTCATCGCTAAATTCGACTTCCAGATGCATCGGGTACTAGAGATTCGTATTTGGAGCTAAAACATGTTACTCCCTGAGGTTCAGCTGTAAATCAAATTCAACTCAATTAATATAATATTTTATTAGAAAGACCTAAAAAGTGTACCCTGGCTCAATGCATTCGAATCCTCATTGTCCATTGCATAAATAAGAACTTGGTAGTCAAAGTTGAAGTTTTCAAACTTGTGTAGAATCAAATCAATGTATCATGGAAGTGTACATCCATGTTGTCAGGGGTGATTTCGTACGTCTCGCACACAAGTTGCCTAAAATGACCAATTTAGTTTATTGTTACACTTATGCAAATGCACATACCACTTATTACCTTGTTCATCCGTTGTATATGTCGATTGATACGTTTGATTTGTGCGTACGCGCCTTTCCATGTTCCAAGTAATGACAAACGTGTCATTCTAAGAGGAAAAAATGTCTTCAGTTTAAGGTTTAACTTATTGGTCGTGTTGAAAGCTTACTTGCTGTTCTCCTCGAAATCTGAATAATCACGAATAAAATGAATATTAAACAAAGAAGCAAATTCACAAAGGTGCTGTATCAGTTTGACTTACATTTTTTCTCAGGCCTGGTGATTTTCAACATTTAAATTTTACACACCTCTGACTGACCTTTGTTTCAATTCGAATCTCTGTTTCACACAGATTGGTTAATTAAACCTTGAAAGTCAGACAACTTAAAAGATTTAGATTAACAAAAGGGACTTTAGGGGATCCGAAGTATGCCGAAGTATGAAGTGATTGCGGCCCATCGATGTCACCACCCGTTCCATGAAGTGGTGCTGGACAGACGTCCCAAGTTGCATTAGTCTGAGCAGCAGAGTTATTCGTGGCTACCATAGCCACAATGGCAATGGATAAATTGACACGCATTGCATACGAGACAGCGAACCCGATGAATCTAAGGGTTGCCAGAGTAATGTCTCGTTCCCCATCCATCTGCAATAATCACGGTTAATAAAACCACTAAGACTCTATTGAGGAACTAGCAGTCGTGGATGTTCCTGGTTCAGCAGAATCATTTTTTCTCCAGTTAATTTTCGAATTTTCGAATGCGCAAAATAATTATTTCCATAGCTTCCTCGTGAAAACTCGTGAAGTCGTACAATAGAGGAGCGATGGCCCCTATATGTCAGCCATTTGCATTTCCTAAATTTCTTAAACTAGATGAAAATTCAGAATCTGTGTCTTGTGATTTTAATTATTCTTCATTAAGTGAATTAAGGTTAGTTTTGGTTTTTGGAAGGTCTTCATGAAATTAAGGGTCAGAATTTCCTCAATTTCCTCAAAAGTCCAAGGGTCCCAGTATTAGTCTGGCCGTTTAATCTCTACTGAAGGACTGGTGCATTGGATTTGCCGGGGAAAACAAGGTGAAGGGGACATTGAGACTTATGGAATTAATTGACATTTAAAATTGAAATCAACCAAATCTTGAAAAAGATGGTGAGGAATCACACCATGTCCTAAGGTCATAGGTCAATCCACACCACCATTCGCATCTTATGCATCCAATGATCCAATGCACTCCAACTGATAACCACCTCCGACCTCCACTTATGTTTACGTGCCAAGTCAACAAGTAATTGGTTAAGAGTGGTACTGTGGGTGACCTGTAACCTGGAAGTTATTAGCTACCTTAGTTAGGACCTTACAATTTATTATTCATTTTACAATTTTATTGTCGGCTGTGATTAATCGCAAACGTATAGTTGTGAGCATATGCACTAGATGGACGACGCTTAAAATCACTATTCACTCCATATGGGGTCGACCTGATGCTTGATATAATCTGGCCTTGTCTTCTTGTAATTAATCAGTATAACTAGTTAATTGGGTGTATCTGGACTGCTTGATCTGTGGCTGTGTCGATCCCTATCACTGTTGCATATGGGATCCTTGCACGGATGAGGGATGAAGTGTTGACGAGTAAGTTGATTAACTCTGTTCCTCCTGTGGTCCAACCACAACCGCTGACCACGCTGCTTACTCCAAATTAATTAGCACGCTGGCATCCGTACATTATTATCCTTTCTCCGGATCAAAATGGATAAACGCCATTGCTAATTCATCACCACCAAACAGTCTCAGACATACGCTCAACTAAACAAGCAGAAGCTCATTACCCGAAGGTCAGTCCACCACAACAAGAAAGTTCCAGCATAACAATCAATTGTGTCCATTCCAGTATCCAGTGATGGCAGAGGACGTCGAAAGCAACGAAGGGTCCCCACTCCAGGGCAAGGGGGAGAAAAGGAAGAGCATCCTCCTCAGACCTGCAAGTACAAGCATCCCTGAGGAACAAGATGGACTCTGCGGAAGGATACTCGTAACATAAGCACAATTAAAACACTCAGGTGCGTGAGATTAATTGCACACATCTTCTTTCCAGACCTTGTGCTGCTCCTTATTGGTTTCTCTGCTCTTCATCGCCTTCTTCAATGCTCTGGCCGTTGCTGCCATTGTCATTGGAAGTCTGTACATTAACCCTTCGTTCTGTCCTGGACAACCCCACTTGGCCCCCGTCTTAGTTATCGCAGGGTCACTGGCCATCATCCTGTCCATCTTCGAAGGAAGAACAAGAATCAAAGCGGCGAGCGGAGAGGACGAAGATGGAGAACGCGACATTTTTTACTGGTTGCTGAACATCATGCGCCTCCTCAAGTTCTGCCTCTTCGTCTATCTCTGCGTCCTCGTCTTTTCCTTATATCAGCATTACGACGAGACTACGTCAGCAGGGTCAGAGGTGAATCAGTACTACTGCAATCCCAACCTCTTCCTCTTCGTATTCTGGACCCTGCTGCTGGTCCTGGTGGTGGGAGGGGTTGCCCTTTTTACCTTCTGCTGCTCCTGCTGCATCGCTGCACTCGCTTCAAACGGCGATTGAAGCCATTATTAGAATTAACAAACCTTTACTAATTACTGCCGAGTTTAGAGGGAAGTGTTTCATTCTTTTGATATTTCCAAATGGCGTGTCAAATGGGATTTGTATTTGTAAGCCATGTGCAGACTTTGTTAACCATTTTAGTTTTTAATGAGTGTAGATGTTATGAATTAAAGCCAAAGTGTGGCAATAATGGCTGACCTCCGTGGTTCTTGTATTGTCTGGGTGGGAGCATTTTGCTCCACATTCATCAAGTCCGTCTCCTTAATTTGATAAGTGAAGGCACTTGGGTACTTTGCTTTTGCGACTAATCGGTGGACGTGGGAATGACACCAACGTCAGTCCCATTGGAAAAGCTGAGGAAACTTTACAAATTGCAGAGTGGAATCACGTCCCCCTTCATTACTACCTTTCATTTCCACTAATTCACAAAACTAATCAACCAACTGATCAGTTTATGTAAATACCAATTGCACTACAACCATGAAAATGTCGCTGTCTCGTCCGGAAGCAGTGCTTTCTATGAGAATGGCATCAGGTCATAGGTCTGCCCTCCTTTCCCCTACACTTTGCAATATGCAGTTCCTTGTTGTTTTTTTACATGAATGAACGATTGTTACATTTCATTTGGAAATGGTAATTCTCCTATTATTCCTGTTCATCAACACTTGTCCATTGTTTTTTGCTCCATTGTTGCATCAGAGCTCGCAAAAGGTCCATCCAAGTGAACCCAATTCCACTCTGCAAATAATAAATCAAACTGCAATGTCCATTACTCCCACAACCACCAGAGGAATTCCAACTGATGACGAGGATAGCGGTGCTATGTGCGGTGCCTATGTGAATGTGGCGGAAGGTCAGCGTGCCGCATAGTAACTTGATTGGTTGGTTCCAGGCGGTACCATTCTCTGATTGGTCGTTGGGTGAATGAATGTGGTGACATGAGGAGACGGAATGGCGACATGGGTTATCCCACGGGGATTGGCCCATGCTAAGGAGGCGGATGTGATTGCGAGAATCAACGCATAAACAAGTCAGGCGTGGAAACAACCTCAGGTGGATGCCACGACTAAGGTCAACTGGTAGACCAAGTGACAACTAACCAACAGTTGAAAACCAACAAATTGTGCTGCTGGATGATAGCATGATGATAGCTGGAGATGCCTTGCATTGTTGGAATACGATTGTTGCGTGTTTGAGGCGGAAGTGGTTAGTTTTGCTTCCATTGTTTTAGTTTTTAATGCCGAGTGTTGTGTTGTGAAATTAAGGTCCTTCGCTGTCCCACGTTGTCCAACTCCCTTTGGTCTCTTTGTAATTGGCCCAATTGGGTAGTGCCTGTCACAAAGTGCCTTCACACAGTGCCTGTGTGAAGTAGCCAATTAAAAAGTGCAATGAGGGAGGGCCCTGGGGAACCTTGGTCCCCTTCCTCGGCTCCACTCCAACACTCCACTTGGGTCAATCAGAGCCAGACCAAGGACCCCCTGCCCCCTCTACAACAATCCAACAGTCAACACCTATATAAACCAAACGGAATCTCCAGACTATCATTCAATCATTCCTACAACTCACTCATACAACAATGGCAAAGATCATCGTAAGACAACTCAACCATACAACACGACCACAGAGGCACTAAAACTAACACTTCTTCTAACTCTTCCAGATCTCCGTCGCTCTCTTCGCTCTCGTCGCCTTGGCCTTTGCTGCCGAAGAAGTTGAGAAGAAGGAAGAACTCCAAACCGCCGAAGGAAGGCTGTATGGAGGATATGGTAAGTCACTCTCCTTAAATTCCAACAATGACCTTTACAAATTCATCATTTTCACTCCGTTTGCAGGAGGTTATGGAGGTTATGGAGGTTATGGAGGTGGACTAGGTAAAGTCAAGATAACTCCATTTTGAAAAATATTTTCGGATTCATTGAATAACCAATTAAATTGCAGGAGGATATGGGGGATATGGGGGATATGGGGGAGGTTATGGGGGATATGGGGGAGGTTACGGAGGGTACGGCGGTGGTTATGGAGGTAAAGCTCTATAGTTTAGAAAATTAATTTCCCAAGAGTTTGATTCAGTGTTTGATTAATGATGTTTGATTCAGGGTACGGCCGTGGAGGTTATGGAGGAGGTAAATCGAACCCCGAATTCAATGACATTGATTTAGCTAACTGGTTGTGACTTCTCCTCAGGTTATGGGGGAGGTTACGGAGGGTACGGACGTGGTTTCGGAGGAGGATATGGAGGACATGGAGGATTCGGTGGTGGACACGGTAAGACTTTTCCCATTCTCCATTTGACCTAGGTTGACCTTCACTTTGTTTTGTAGGATACTACGGATAAGCGTCCCATTCCTCTCCAGTCCCCACTTGCCAAATTCGTCTAATGCAAAATTAGAGTCTCCGCCCGTCCTTGTTGTTCATTGGCTCTCTCAGATTTATTTTTTTGTTCCCTTCTCATTAATTTAAACCTAAAGAAGAAATTAAAGAACTGAATCGAACTGTGCTTGGCTGTATTGTGAGTGGTTACCTGGATTGTGTATTGTGTCTGCTCTTGTGGATGCCTGTGAATGGGCGTGACTGCCTGTTGATTTCCGTTTGCTAATCAAAATCAGCTTTCACAATGATCTCAGATCAGATCGTCCGGAAGACCCAGAGTGAAAGCTGGAGTTGAAGAGAATCGGAGGCCTGGACTTGTGTGTTTCCGGAACACGTGCTGGGGGAAAAGGGCCCTTCCCTTGGCTTCAGATTCTCCGAGTGTGGATGTCCCTTTGGTGTCCAGTGAATGAATGGAGTGGCTGGTTCGTGCGGCACTTGAGCACATGAGCCCATCCCAGATTTTCCCCTGAACTCCTCGCCTCGAACATTCCAATCCACGTCGGCAGTCCCGTTTGGTGGCTTGTATGGTGAGTGTTATGCCCAGTGGTATCCTCAGTGGCATGCAGCAACCTCCCAGCCAAGTTTGCGTAACACTGAACTACGCGGAGACTGAGGGAGTCTTTGGTTGGATATGAATGAGACGTCTGGCCTCGTCTCCTGCCTACACAGCAAATGGAGCCAGACAAGGAACTCCAACTGGAAAGAAATAAACCTCAATTACATTCCCCTTTGCAACAACTACAACTTCATTTCGCACTGTCTTATCAAACACTCAGCAGGAGACTGGAAGAGACTCAAGGAACCCACTTGAACTTATCACTTGTTTCTCTGCAATGGAAAGGATATGAATGATGAGAAAGGTCAGAGGAGCCAAGGTCTTATCTCCAGTTGCCAGTAGAGCAGTTGTGTGGGATTTCCAAGTCCTGTTGTGTAGTTGTGTATGAATTGGTGAGAAGTGAGTCCAGTCGTGAGTCCCATGGGAAGCTGCGTGTATTTGAGTACAGTATGGATGGAGGCATGTGAGTTGAATGACCTGTGGATGGTAATAGAGAGGAATGAGTGTGAGCTGGTTGATCACCGCATGGTGTTTCCACATGGACATGTGAATGAAATCCCTGGTGAATAAACCTTCATTCATTGCAAAAATTAATGGGCGAGAGGTAAAGTGTAGTCTGTAGAGCAGATTTTGGGTTTCTGTGCAATTAACAAATGAATTAGCAAGTACTGGATAATAAGGAATGACTGATTAGTATGAAGTTTAGTTTTAGTTTGTCTTACTTGTCCACGGTGAGAGGTCAAGGCAGCACTGGCAGCAGTCTTGAAATCTGTGAGGAAAGGAAAAAGAGTGATGACATGACAATGACAGATGACAGAGAGGAGCGCAGCGTGGTCATTGATGGCTGCCTGTCATGTGTCCTGGACTGATGATGAGTGCGCATGCGTCCCTTTTCCTTTGTCTTTGCATGGAATAGAATGAAGTGTCAGTGTGGATAGCATACGGATGGCATACATACGTGGAGAGAGGGACAAGACAGGGGAACAGACGAAACAAAAAGGCTACACTCAAATCAACCGCAAGCACACTGCGACCAAACATCATCAAACAGACCATAAATTACATGCACAATTCATCAACATTTAATATCCAAATTCATTCATCTGCATCTGTATTAATTAGTAATACATATACTAGTGAATACACTTCGTCCTGTCCGATGCACCCAGGCACCACTTTCTCCCGATGGTATTCCACATTTCCCTCATCAAATAGTTAATGATAATGATTAGAAATAATTAAATTATTAGTTTATTCACACCCTTGAACGTAATTAGTAAAAAAAAGGACTGAAAAAAGGAAAAAAAAGTTCTAATAAGGCTTATGATTTAGGAACTCTGACTCCTGGTTTTTGTTTTATGGGTAACCAAAAATAGTTAAATCAAGGCTAAAGATGTATCGCTCACTGGAAAATTAGTATCGTGTAATATCTACTTTCAAACGCTCAAGGCTAGATTCGTCCATTGCAGCACACTTTGACACTACATTAAATTGGAATGTGTATGAATGTGAACAAAACAATTTTTTGTTTAGTTTGAGCGTGTTTGCTGCAGAGTGTGAATTGAGGTTGGAGGATTGGTTTTGATGGAGCCTTTCCGTGTATTCTGATACCCTGTCATCTAAAAAAGCTATACACCAATTCGCCATAACCCATACGTGATTTGGGCTATTTTGCATCATTCCATACGTGATTTGATCACAACACTCCATCCAGGCATGAACTACACGCAGCATGAGGGCAAAGAGTCCTCCATCTGTCTTCACTACCTAGAATGAAACACAGGATCGTGTGGCGGGATACTTGGAAAATACACTTCCATTCCTCAAGGGTCCATCCTAACGTCCCTTCCCCTTCCTCGCGCACCATGCACTTCATTCTTCCGTTCAGCGTTTAAAAATCATTTCAAAGATCTGATAATAAAGAAACTACTGCGGAAATGAATTTGAGTGAGATAATCGTTTATTGTTTCGTGCTTAGACTCCAGCTCACTCTCAGTTATTCCCTTCTTCGTCCTTCGGGGCAGAGGACTTTCTGCTGAGATCATCAGGGCTCAGGCAGGACCCTTCTAATTTACGCTCCTTTGCAGAAAACATACTGCTGCTGTGCGGCAGGCTCATTCGCTTACGACCAAGCACCAACGACATCTGAAACAAATGTACATTTACTGCAAATGGTACATTATAAATGGGTATGAAAGTTTACCTCTGTTGACTTGGGAGACGCCAGGTTTTCGTTTGTGCTTGCTGGACTAGAGTCAGGGCGGTGGAGGCGAAGTTTAGACTGAGGTATCCCTTCTTCCTCACCCGCCAGAGAAGAGTGGTTGTAAATGGGCGCAGAGCGAGGCCTCAAGTCCTAGTCAACAATTACAGATCAGACCAGAGCAAAAATTGTTGGTTTTTGATCAATTTCTTACATGTATTTCTCCATCTTGGAATGGAGTTCTCCTTCCGCCAAAGTCCCTCAGCGTGGTTGCAGATATGATGGATGAGTAGGGGAGTCCTGCATTCCGGACAACTTCTCTGGACAACGTCTTCAAGTCCTCGCGACGCGTTAGCAGAGCAGGCAGACGAAGGCAGAGCTGACTACTCGCCTCATTAATCTAAAAACAAAAACAATAAATCAGAATGAACAGTTCAGAATAATGTTATACTTACCGCCAGTTCGTGAATAGTGAGTGGTTTCAATCCCTTTCTTTTGCAGTTGAACCGGGCGTAGATCGTCGCATATTTCCGTACTTCCTCCTCCTTCTTCGGATCCTCGTCGGGGATTCGTATCACAGTCTGCAATCAAAAAATCAAATACAACTTTATCCTTTCTACCGTTCATTCCCTAAATTCTCACCTCAAAGTCAGTTGAATTTTTTCTCTTTGCCGATTGCTTAGGTTCTAGCAGTTCTTCAGGTAGTGTTTGGATGAGGCGAAGGGCCGAGTCCTTGATCTTCTGGATTTCCCCCTCCTGGAGAAATGAGATCGGGGAGATTGAGCTTCGACTGTCCGGGTTCTCTGAGACTGCGCTATCCACAGATGTATCCTTCAGTCTTCCGTCAGAGAAGGCGCTACTACTCGTCTGCTCGTTTGGAAACCTGACTGAGATTCCATTGGGGAGTGTGAACGGCGTGGCTGCGAAGCCAGAGTTGCTGTTGGAAGAAGTAGAAGAGGAAGGGGAAGGGAGGGAAAGTGCAGTGCTGGATGAATGGCTCTGATTGGCTCCTGCTGGACTCGGTGGCTTCTGGAGGTGAGTCGGACTCGACCGTCCACCACTTCCCAACTGCTCAGTCCGCAGGGAATGAAACTTCGGGTGGAGGTTCTTTGGCTCCAGACCGGAGTTTGTGAAGTGTGTTGATGCAGGGTGTGTGCTTGCAGTCATTCCGGAGTGGAAGGGGATTGGTCGAATGGGTATCTGCTGAAGTTTGGCTCCAGCGCTGGAAGAAGGAGTGGTTGCAGTGGATATGGGTGGGTTCCGTCCATTCGTGAAAGCAGAGAGGGGCGGGCCGAGCGTTGCATTGGGAAACAAATCTAAAAATAAAATCAAAATCAAGTGCTAGAAGAAGCGGAGTTCCTTTACTTTGGTTTTACTTGGGTGCGTGATGAATTCCTGGAGTGATTTTTGTAGTCGCCGGACGTGTAGTGGTTTTGAAGCCATTCCAATGAGTGCCATGATCTCGAGAAACTCTTCCTCACCCGCATCACAGAGTTGCTGGACGTCGTCCCCTCCCAACTCAATCATAACGTCGAAGTAGTTGAGCAAATTGGCACGCTGGAGCACACGAAAGAGCTGGAGCTCCGAGTCATTCGACGGGAAACCAGTCACAGACACTAGAAAACATAAACAAAGTCAAGTAATGTCATACAATGCCAGGCAATCTCGAACTCCTTTGATACACTCCCAGCAGACCAGTGTTTGGAAGGTTATTTGCGACAAAAGTGCATTTTCCTCAAGAAATCAGAGAGCGAAAAACCTCTTTTATTTTTTCTGCGCGTTTGAGATCCTGTTTTGGAATTGACGTCACCCGGTCACCCTGTCCACCCATGCTAATTATTCGTTGTCCATCCCCACTCCAAGGCTGCTTTGTAACGTGATTGGTGGAATGGTCAATGGGAAGTTGAGGGTCCCTTGGAGGTGTGAAAAGGTGCTCTGCTGGGGATTAGCGTCTTAAGGAAATTATGCAAATCCCCCTTCCCCTTGCCACTCCAGCAGAAGACAAAGCAGAGATTCCAAGAGACAAAGTAACCCCTCCGCTTTTTATCCAACATCCAAAGGAATCTTAAAATAAAAAATCTCTCGCATAAAAAGTGTCCCCGTGAGAATGAGACGCCCTTTTAATGAGGAGGATTTTAATTGTGTCTCTGGCTAGTCCCCTCTAGCACAGGGCCCTCAGCACCAACGAACCAACCGGGGAAAGTCACCCGCTGCAGAATCTTCTGCTGATGAGTTGAGTTTTGCATGAAGGTGAAGGGAGTGGGCCCTTGGTCTGTGAGAACTGTTTGTTTGTTGGTTCTGTTTGGTCATAAATCAGTTGGATCTTGGCACTTGAACCCTTTCCCTGCTTTCACATTGAAGTCATTACTCAGGACAAGATCAAATAAAACTCCTTCATGAATTCCAAAGGACCACCCCTTCCTATTCAAACATTCAACCAAGTCTCCAAATGCAAATACGAATGAACTCCCAGATACAATCTTGAAATAGGGGGATTCAAGGGGGGCTTTAATGGGGGGCTCTACTGCTCTTTACTCCTCACAAAGTCCCAATTTGCAAAGTCCTCATTACCATGTCCATTGTGCAATTCCAAAAGGGAGAATCTGCAAGTTCTGCAAGTTCTGCAATTCCTGTTCCTCCCTGTTATAAGGGCTCCTTTCCGTGTGACTGGGTTTGTGTTCGTGTCCTGAATGCAAGTGGGGGTTCCCTTAGCTTCCCTCGGGTTGAGATAGGAGCAGAAGAAGAAGTTCTTTATTTTAAGTCCAGGCACATTTGCATATAAAAAAGAGAGACTTCAAAAGGATCCCTGGATGGACAAAGGGGGCTTCGGAGCGAAGGAAGAAAAAAAGAGAGAAGATGGAGAACGGAGTGACATGATGAGAATAACTAATCAGTTTTTTAAGGCGTCCCACCCAGGGCCCACCATAGCCCTCCACAGTCCCACCGCCGCTGTTCCTCTCTTCCAATCAAGCCCAGTCGGCACCTCCACACCTCATTAGCGGAGCCCTTTGCATATGAATGGAATGCATAAACAACTCCAATCAATCTCAGTCTACTTAAAGCAGAGGAACAACAGAGTCCCCATGATTCAGTTCCACACAACTGGAATTGGAGGAATGGCTAAGGCTAAGCTATTTAGCCAAGGGTACAAACTGGCGGAAATGCATTGAACTATTTCTAGGTGCATAAGTTTCCTGTGCTGGAATGCAAATGTCTGCAATTGTGTTTGATTCCGCATTGCTCTTGAAGGGGCCTTCCCTTGAAGTGACTCTCCAGCCAAACAGACCGTGAAATGGTGCCTAATCACTTTCTTCCCAATGGATCGGGACCTTGCGGTTCTCCCATTCAGCGCACATAAAAAATGTTCCCTTTTCTATCCCCGCAGTCCCTTTTGCCGGGTCCTTTGCGTTGTTGTTGGTGTTGACAGATCCCATGTCAATCAACATCTCAATTAATCAAACCACGGGCATGCGCAGGACAGTTGGTTTACTGGTTGCTGGTAATTGGTCCTTAATTACGACGCCCCTGCATCATCATTTCAACGATAAAGGCAGACTGAGACCATTGTAGACTTTGCCCTCATTCGAATCTTAATTGAGTGGCGGAATTGGCAATCAATTGGCAAAGACTGCGGTCAATCCATGCACATGCAGCAGCGCGAGTCTGCGGTCGGTCGGAAAGAGGTCATTCTCACTCCGCCCACCAACCCAAGAATAATTAAAAAACAGAAATTGCCACGTTGCAAAAATAAAACCACACATAGAAACAAAAAAAAAGAAGCGGTGGAGTGTGTTGGAGCGACAGACAACCTTATCAGAGTCATGACCTTTCGTGGCAGGGCAGAAGAGGGGAAAGGTTAAGCCAGGGTGATGCAACCAACAACAAACACAAACTCCCATAAAACGTTGATGCAGTGAGTAGGATGAACTGGGTATTGGGAATATAGGAAGAGAATGTTATTCATTACGTGTTCCGTTGAGGTTCTGACTGACGATTTTGGCCGAATTCCCCTTGAGATTGTTCAGAATTTCCATCTGGGTGGAACTGAGGTTGGAAGGCTGGAGTCCGATTCCGCTGTACTTGGTTTTCATCACAGAACTTTCTCCAGGCACCGACTGGGACAGGGAGGTGGACATTGGGGTTGACAATGCCTGTTGCTGGAGAGAGTGGTGGTGACTTGGTGAGCCTTGGCTGTGTCCTTGACTGTGTCCTTGACTGTGCACTTGGAGTCCTTCGTTGCCCCTCTGTTGGGATGTGTCCAACATCCTCCCGTGTATGCCCATTGTTTCCTGGTGGTGGCTCATCACCCTGGGATCTGCCAATAGAAATGGACCAGTTCATTGAGATGTTTGGGATCATTTGGGATGAAGGGAGCAACAGGTGTGTCCCTTCTGACTCTGTTGATCCTCAGATCAATCGAGTCCCTTCCTACCTGGAGCCCTACACAAAGGACCCCGGATGCAGAGGCGTGTGTCCCATTGAGACGTTCACAATGTCACCGATTTCTACTCACTTGGATGGTGTTGGTGGTGCGTGGGCGAGGGGAGAGGGTGACTCGTTTCTGCGTATCTCCCCATCGGCGGGTATCCCAAGTGCCTCAAGTCCCTCGGTACTTCCTCGTGTCCGTGACCACTCCGGCTGTAGCTCAGATTCGCCCCCACCCCGACGCTCTTCGTAGACGGTGGGCCTTGGGGGTTCCTGACCTGGGCGGGCTGAGTCTGATGGTGGTGCTGCTGGTTTGTTTGAGCGGCTGCGTAGTGCATCCTCATTGGCTGATGGTGCGGGGGTGTCCTTCCGTTTGGGAGTAAAGTTGTGGCCATGGGCCCTTCCCTTCTCGGCTGTGACAATGGAATGTACTGCAAGTGTTTGTGATTGAAGAGAAGGCCCTTGTTCTTGGGGGTGGGCTCAGTGGAGCTTGGCTGGAAGCGCCTTTCGTCCACCCCCATGCAGGGCCCCCTCCCCTCCGTCCCCCTCTGCTGCCCACTCATGAGTTTCGTGAGTGCGAGAGCGGCACTGCCCGGGTGGTGGTGGAAAGGCGGGTATTCTGGGTGCTTCCGGTGGTCCATGTTAAATGGAGGGACTCTGCCTGCCTCGCATTGGGACCCACGTGTTGTCTTGTTAACTGGAGAAGATGTGCGTGGTTGGAGTGGAGGAATAGGACTGGAAAGTATACAAGTAATTCTGCCAGACGAGGCGGAGAGAGCATAGCCATCTCCTTGTCCACTCAATTAAGAATAAACAATTAAGAGGGAACTTGATTGGAGTTCCCTTTGGAAGCGAGTTATCTCCGCAAGAAGAAGCTTCCCAATAGGGAACTAGAAAGGTGAGATTTGCTCATTGCGACAAAAAAGCAAAGTGGACTCTGGCTAATTCCCACATTCACAAAAAGAATTTGGCGTCAATTACACAGGGCGAGGAATTCTAAAAAAAAATCAGAGCCGGTTTTTTGTGTTGTTGTGCTTATTGGTTGGTGGATCCAGTCGCAGAGTGGACATGGACCTGCTTTTTTATCCTTGAGAAACAACGTTTTTTCTGCAAAAACGAAGAGGGATCGGTCGGAGAGGAAGACAGCAGAGGAGGACCGAACTTATAAACACCCACCCAATCAAACACAAACCAAAGAAATCTGGAATTACTGTTCCGGAATGTTCTTTGAATTGGATTGAGGATTGACTTACTTGAAGCGGATGCAGTGGTTGGTTGGACCTTGTGTGTTGTCTCTTGTGTTTCTGGAGATGAGTTCTCTGGATGAATCCGGGCTCAAATGAAGGGCCTCCTTCTCCACCTCGTCCCTTTATAAAACAAAACACAAAAAATCCTCATGATTTTTTATTCTTTTTTTGGTTGTCTGATTACTTGCGTGTCTGGTTTGTGGATGCTCATCCCAGAACTGAAGGGCTCCTTCCCTTGACTCAGTCTACCTTTGCCACTATGCAAATTCCACTGGGAAGATTAACAACCAGGACATAAGGGGCACTGGAGGGATCCCTTCAAGAGTCCCTGCCCCTTGCTCATGCAATCCCCTCAAATAACCATTCAAAGCACGTCCAACTACAAACAATTTTTTTAAAAAAATAAAAAAAAAATTAATTGAAAGGAAATAAAAAAGTCTCCCCCGTTCTTCCTTCTTTCGTCACTTCGCCATGGACTGGGACACAGATGGCCAAGACAAAAGGAACAATGACCCACTTACAATTAAAAAAGTCCAACTTGGCAAAAGAGGAAGAAGTCCAGGGAGTCCTCAAGGGACGCCTCCTTCCAGCCAATCACAAATAAGGACTTCTCGCCAACTTTCTCCATAAAACGGAACCAAGCCGACCTGCAAATACAAAAGAAAATGTCATGGCTTGTCAGAAGTTGTCAGTTTGCTAAGGATTAGGTTTAATTTGCATTGACTTGAGTTGGTTTGTTCCCACAGGGAGTCCATACAGAAACAGATGAAGGGGTCACTTTATAAAAATCTGATTTCTGGAGAAATAAAAATGCGTTGGAGGGGTGAGGGAGTCCTTTGAATTGAGGCCAAGGGACTCTCCCTTTTCTCCCACCCGATGCAGCACAAAGGCCATCCCCTCAATACTCCCTCCCTCAACAATGACTCCATTTTTTCAGTTTTTTGTATAAAATCAGCATTTTTCCAAACTGGAATTAGCATAAAAAGCGTCTGGTTCCCTGGTGAGAATCTCCGCTTCCTCGCTTTCCCGGACCAACTGCCCACTCCAGGCACTCATTTTTACACTGAAACAAAGGGAAGGAGGGCTTCAACAGAATGGGGTTTTGGTTGCATCACTCGACAGAGTTGTGCAATCCAATACTTTATTCCAGGAAGCGAGTTTGAGTTAAGCAATTAAGTAAGAATAGTTAATTAAAATTAGAGTAGAGTTGCTGTGAAGTTTTCATTTGGCTTGTGCTTGTTGCTGTGCTGCTAATGCTTGCAGTTTACCCTCCAATACGTCCATTATTGCTGCAAAACAAGTTTAATCAGTTGAGCAACACAATTGGATTTTTGCATTCTTGTACCTGATCTGATGACAGACTTTTCTCTCCCTGCACCCTGCACTTTCTCAATCTGAGTAGTCAGGAACTCAACTTTCCGTCGGAAATAGTCCTTTGCATCTTCCAAATTCTAGTCAACATTGTAAATCATGATTAGCAATTAGCATATTGTGTTTTGACTGTGGACTACCTTCTGCACAAAGTATCCCGTGCCGATGTCAATCAGCACATTCTCAGTGTCTTCAATTTCCCCACGAACAAACATCTAATCAGCAAATCGAGAAGTTACAGATAATTTTGCCATTGCGAGTGATGACGAGTGCTTACGGATCCTGTGACAGGGACGAGTAGTTCCTTCTTGTCTGGCGACAGACTCTTGACACAGTTGCCTGCCTCTTGCATCTTGATTTGGACATCCTTGAGGGACATGACAGCTTCCTGGTAGAAGTTTAGTTCCTGCTCCACTTGCTGTTTCAAACCCTCCAGTTGCGGGGGAGTCAGGTTCAGGAGATTCACAACATTCGGTTGACCTTCCCCTCCTGACACATCTCCTGCTGACATTTCTAACGGAATCTATGAAATGGCACCAATCAACATACAAGTTATAATCATGTAATGAATTTAATTAGACTTTACCTGGATTACTGGATTCAGAGAGACGAATAAACCAAAGTGGAACACAGCTGCCCTGAACAATTACTCACAACAAAAGACTGAGATTTTGTACAAGAAATCGGTTTTTGTCAAAAAATGGAAAGTGTGGAATAAAATGAGTTTTTTGAATGTGCGACTCCCGTTCCCACTTTTCTCTGGAATGATTCTACTGAGGGGTGGAATGAGATGACCCCTTTTGACCCAATTGACCTTTGAAACGGTATGCACTTGTGCTTTTACTCACTGTTATATAGCCTACGCCCCTGACCCCACGAAGGACGGCTTTACTTCTCCGTACTTGTGCGACTTCTTCTCCACTTTGGCAAGTTTCTCCCGTGTGGAAATGGTGACCCCTTCACGGTAGTAGGTCACTGACTGGCTCGGTATTAACGGATGGTAGTTATTCAGCATAATCTGATCGTCAAGGTACAATAAGTACCAGAAGAAATGGAGCTGAAATCGAATCATATTAACTAATACCAAATCCGATCCATAAATACATAAAATCCATTTCACCAACCTGTTCATCATCAATGTCAATTGGGTTTTCAAACACGATCCTCTTGACCTTTTGGTTACAGGGGCTGTAGATAGTAGACCCTTCGTACACAAAGTAAGAGTCACCAGGAGGAATCATCAGCGCAAAGTTCACAGGAGCATGTAACAATTTTAACGGGCCACTCTGCGATACATAAGGAATATTTCCGAGAAGAGCATTCAGCGATGGGATCCCACGGGTTGCAAGCTAAAATAAATTGACACAAATTAGTTGTTTCAGAAGGAAGGAATGGATGAGAGGAACTACCTAAAGTTGTGTGCAACTTACCCGCATCATGATGGAGATGATGAGTACCCCTCCCTCCGTGCCCCACGCTTCCTTGAGGTTGGCAGTTGACCTTTTGTGATGGATCAGTTCCATCTCCACCGGGTAACTTATTCCGTTGATTTTATGTCCAGCACCGGTCCGCAAAATTTCACAAGTTAGACAAAACTGGAACTGGCCTCTGGCAAAGATAAATTCATCCTCCCAGTCTTCACCTCTGACCGACGCATCCGAAGTTTCCTCTTCGTAAAACTGGAATGACACTGCGGAGGGAGAGACTTACAGGAATTAGAATATTTTAGCAAGTTTTCCAATATCCTTACACTTTTCTCCATCGTTTTGGTAGTAGAGGAGATCCCTTGTCTTGACGTATCTCTTGTTGAACCGAAGTGTTTGGTTTTTTGGGTAGAAAATGGACGTGTCTTCTGCGACTCCTTCCTGACGTTGCCGTGCGCTTTCTCTTGTCTCTCCCTTTTGCAAACTGACGACGCGAAGGGCCCCCAAGGACACTGGTGACTCTCCTCCCTCGCAAAACAACTTGGCTAGAAATAATTATAATTAATAAATAATCAACATGACCTCCCTACAGATTGTTTATGGACTCACTTGGACGGTGTTTCTTTAGGGTTGCAGCTATTTTTGCTTCGTCTATTTCCTTCTTGAGGTTGACCCAGCGTGGACTTCTGTGTCCATTCACCGCTATACAAGAAACCATGAAATTAAATCAAAGCGTAGCGTTTATGAAGGAAGCTTGACCTGTGACCTTACCCAGAATGTGGAGGAGGAGGAGTAGACACAAGTCCATTCCAATTCCAAGCAATCGACCAACCATCAATTTCAATCAGAAGGTGAATGTGAAGATTGCGATTGATTTGAGTAATGCAATGTTGCAAATTCTGGACACCTACAGAACAGCTGTTTTTTTCTTCTTCTTGAATCTGCGCATGCGTACAAGAAAAAACCGCTAAACTTCAAAATTCAACAAAGACTAACACGGCGGAGGGATTAATCGTTTTAATTTTAATTTATTTTTATTTATTTTTATTAATCGAATTAATTGAATTAATTAAACGTTACTTCCAAGTGAGTATGGTGGTGGTGGGCTTGGTTCATGCATGACACGGACACCCCGTAGCCTATCTCCAATCTCCTGCACTCCATCTTGGCACAATGGACTCCCTTCGTCACCACGACGAACGATCCGGACAGCTGCAACTGCATACAAAGTCAGCTTAACCTGCTCAAGGTATTCATAAGGGTCTCACGTGGTTTAATACGGTTAGCGTTATGGATGAGGGGTGGTGCCTTGGGTTGATGTGACAGGACAACGGCACAACAGAGCAGAATCTTGAGCCCAATGATGACACAAACGATACAGAGGGCAGTCATGATCTCGAATCCACCAACTGGAGACATTCTGCACAAATAAAACATCAAAGACTCAAGCTTCTCGTATGCATTTCTCATTTCTCCTTTGTTTCTAACCTGCCTGTGGTGCCGCTGACCTCTTCGTTGTTTACTAGATTGTCTTCTGGAGGATTCTTACCACCTCGTATCCACTGGAATTCTCCTCCATTTGTCCAGACCCACGAGTCTGTGGGCGGGGTGGAAGAGAGGCCTTTCATAGGCAAACAGAGGACCAGAATCGCTTGTACTTGGAAAGGGATCATCGCTGGGAAGGAACTTGACGACAACTGCGACGCACTTTTCCAAGTGACATCCAAGCAGCCCGTCTTCGGGAGTATTCAAGGACACAGGGAGCATTTGACTTGGAAATTGTGGCGGACGGAATGAATCTCTTTCAAGTGGTAATAAATGACAAGATCAGGAATATAGATTGCACTTCTCATGTCGTCTGAGTCAAGAGTAACAAATTCATCGCATCCCAGACCTCCTTCAGTCTTCAGTGCTTGGTATCTTGGTGACTTGTTGAGGTCGAATCTCGTTAACGTAATCTCATCGTAATGTATGTTGGCCTTTGTCTGTCCGTGGCACCTTGTTATTCAGAATTTGCAGTTATGAAATGGCGAAGGACATTGATACCTGGAGCCAATCTAATCTAAGATGGATTGATTGATGGGAAACAAAAGCTACTTTGGATGATGCAAATGAAGATAAGGTTCAAGTAGGTGGGGAATAATTCCAATGTGTCAGCGATGAGTTGCGTCAGTTCCAGTAACCAATTGGAAGATGAAGGGCTTGCTTCTGATTTGCGCTTTGGCTTTGGCCGCTCAACTCGCTCAAGGTAAGAAACCCGGTCATTGAGAAAAGTTGTTGATGGAGCTGTGTAAATTGGCAGGATTGGAGTGTTATCAATGCCTCTACGAAGAAGACGTGAAGGGCTACGAGGACTGCAAAAAGGACTACGATGAAGACAAGTACAAGATTGACTGTGCGAAGACGGAGTACTACAACGCGCAACCTGGGAATGAATATGCATGTGCCAAGTGGGTTGGAGTGAACACAGAACACAAAGAAGTGGTCATTCGGGACTGTTTTCGGCAAGAAAATAAGTACAGCGACGAAGAACTGGAAAAAGACTGCAACGTCTCCAAAGACTTCTTAAATTTCACCGAGAAAGGAGAAGGGGAGAAGCATTCCTTCTTCGCAGGGAAGCTTTGTTTCTGCAAAGATTCTCTCTGCAACTCCACCGTCACTTTTGGACTGTCCGCAATCCTCCTGATGTCCAGCATTCTCCTCCAGGCACTATTCTGAAAGGTCACTCGGTTTATTTAGGAACAGGATTGAGTATAACATTTTAATAAAAGTTGTTTGATCATTCCCTCGACGCCTCCATCTCTCCTTCTTTGTTTTGCACAAAGTGCGGAAGGGTAAGAGTGTTGGTTAATTGTTCTTCCAGGTACTCGTGTCGATGCATTTCTGGGAAGGAGATGTTTTGAACTCTCTTGGCCTTGCTTCCACCCACAGCTAGAAAGAGGAGGGTACTCAGCACAAACGGCAGAGTCAGCACTGGAAGTCGCAACTGGAAAAACAACATGAGTCAAATGTCTGGAATTTTGAAGTGGGAGTTTGATGAGCGTTACTGGAGCGAATGCGAGAGACATTCCGTGTTGGATGAGTGATGTGAGGAGTACGTTGAATGGGGCGAGTAGCAGGGAGTGTCCATTGGGGACAAAGAAAAAGATCATCGCTGCTGAAGAGATGAGGCCATTGTAGCCCCAAAGGCCAATGTAAATTCCACCCCAAGAACTAGCGCTCGTAAACAGCAGTCCTAAAGCAGCAACGATTAACAGCGTGTAGATAATTAGGCGTAAATTAATTGCGTTTACCAAAAAGGGTTCCAAGGGTAGCTCCTATGAAACTGAAGAGAAGGAGCAGTGGGGAGTAGAAAAGGAAACCAAGGGAGATAATGATTGAGCCAGCAAGAGTGTCCACTGCCCACACTTCGCCCATGGACAGAAAAATTCCACTGACGACCTCTGACCATTCAAGGCTCACAACTGTGTCAGTGGTATTAGAGAGAGTGGCTGGAGCAAGTGAGTCTGTGGCTGCTGGAGGCATCAGACAAACAAAGAGGAGGAGATTCACTACGTTGAATGGTCTGCAATCCATGGAAATGGAAATTAAACGACCGTCCACATTCAATTATTAGTTATAGAGTTTCCTTACAAGGTTAATGCAGGGAGCCCCCAAGTGCTCATTACATTCCCAAGTCCCGATGTAATAAAAACACTATAAAAATGTTTGTTATTAAAACTTGTGATTAATGGCTGATTATGTGGTTGTGTTGCTTGCCTGAGCACTGCACCAAGGACGATGAATATCCAGACTTTTGGTGTCAATTCCTGTTGGAAGAGTGGTTCCCAGAGAGAGGAGGTAACTGATCCCACAAGCACTGCATTGAATGTCGTGAGTCCTGCTCGAATTGATGAAGGGTCAAGGCCAAGAACCTCAAAAGAAACAAATTGTGTGTAATTGTGTGGGGCAATGTGCGAATCCAGAAATACTGCTTACGACTGCTGTGAGAATTGCTGTAGAGGCTGCGAGTAGTGTTGCAAGACCAACTTGGAATCCTGCCCAGAACAAAGCCAGCAGGATGAATAGCCCAGTCACTGGATTGTTTGCAAAAACAACCTGCAAACAAAATGTCACCAAAGACCAACCCTTTCATTGCGTGTTTTTCACCTGTCCGATGCCCCGGAGAAGACTGTCGATGAACTTTGGGAAGAGCCAAGGGAGTCCATACTTGGAGTCGAGGTAAGATTCCAGTCCCTTCAAGTCACCCACGTACGAAGTCCAAGGGCTCCCCTGCTCAAAGACAAATAGAAACAAATGACTATAGTTACAACACAGAGGAGAATACGTTGTTTGACTCACGGCCCATCCATGCCTCCTGTTTCTATTGGAAGGAAGAGATTCCTCAACCATGTCAAGTGTCAAGTTGCTGTTGCGTCGACTGACAGAGGAAGAGTAAGTGGGGATTTTCCAGAAGAATCAGCCCAACTTCATCCGACTGAATGCAAATCCAAGCGAAAAAGAAGATGTTGAGAGTGGGAGATTAGCCACTTGTGGCTAAATGCCTCCATAACTCATTCTCTAACGACCCATTCCACGAGTAATTAGACAGGGAATCATGTACATGGAACCGAGAAATGAAGATTGCTCCCGTGGGCGTGTCCTTATCACAACCACAGAAAACAGCAAGGTCATTCGGGTCATGCCAATGCCAAAGAACTCGTTCCATCCATAAAGGAAACAAGACAGACTAACCGAGGGGATGACGTTATTCCATAAGGTTACGACGCAAAACCATAACAATTAGACAGGGCAATTAAATGTGGATGAGGCGTGTGTGAAAGCACTTTAATTCCTTCAACTTCAGCCAATTTTGAGTTGCTGCTGGACTTTTGAGGAGTTCCTGGGCCCCTCACTGGATAATTTCATCAACTGCTCCACTCTCTCCATTCCCGTTGACCAACAGCACCCCTGTCTTCCCTGAATGGACAGAGGGACGAGGGGATTCTTCCTTGTGGAAATTCATTTCAGCAGGGATGACTTCATTGCTCTTCTTTTTCTTCGGGAGTTCCTTTTTGGGACGAATTTTGTCCTTTCTTCCAGGAGATGCGGAAGAAGAAGGCTCGGAAGGAGAGGCAGAGGAGTTGGAATGGGAATGAGAGGAAGCACTTGAAATCATCGGATGTTGTACCCAAGACTGCAATTAAATAACAGCATTTTAAAATGTTCTGATTTTGCTTTTTTGCTGTGGGTCTTGCCTTTGGAATGAAGCAGAGAAGCGAATTGGAAGCTCTGGCGATCCTGTTGACAAAGGCAGGGAGATGACGCCGCACCAGAAACTGCAGAACAAAACCTTAGCCTTTGCATTGTTACTTATAGGTTCATGGGACATGGCCGTCACTTACGTAAAGGAATTCATCCCCAAAGTGGTTACCTGTGAAATGAAATTTTAGTTTACACTGATATTGTTAACTTTTAGACAAAATTTACAATTTTTGGCAAATAAATTGTACGCATTTCCGCGAAAGGACTCCGCTTGGGATGTGAGGAAGCGGTGGATTTCACGTAAAGAGCGAGTTGTTCGTCCATATTTGATTGTACTCCGATAGCTCATTGTGTCTCCAAGGTAGACCATCTGCCTAGGCGGAATGTATATAGATTCCTGTAGTCACGTTTTCATTGCCACCGTATGAAAACTCCTGTCAAATTATTCAAACTATTTCAACCATATGGACTTTTAGGATGTAATTTACTTACTAACCCGGTCAAACACAACTATCCCACTGTGGTACAGGCTTCCAGAATCATCAAAGAATACTCAATCAGACTCTCCATAGGATCCTAATACAGTAGTCAACCTACCCGAGTCCAAGCATCGACGTCCATTTGCTGAGTGAGTGGATATCGTATATATTTACGCAGACAGGATGGGGACAGTACAAGTCAGGGATTTCCTCTGTAGGCAACCCAAGGAACTCCATCAACTCAATTTCGTTTACGTAGAATTTGGACACAATTAAATGGCATTGGAACCGCAAACCTGACACTGACAATTCCAACACGGAGACTTAAATTCAACAAGGACATTACAACAAATCGAGACCTGTTACCGGAACGACTAGGAAATGTCGTACTTTACTCGCAAATTGGACTTGGTTACAAAGCTAGTGAACTGGATAATCATCTTCAGCATTCTGTTCAGTGCCCAGGGTGCTCGGTTCGCTTTAGCTTCAGCAGCGGTGCTTCCCGTTGGTTCTCCTTCCAGCCTATGGAGGATTTCCTTCTTGACAATCCTCAACCCCTGGAATAATGTAAAACGGCATTATAAATGGTGCTATACGTTATAAAATCTGTTTTACCCTGATCGCAGGCTGTTCCAGGTTTCTTTGCTCAGGCGGAACCTAGAAATAGAAATACAGCATCGTATAAACTGACCAATAATGACTTAAAAAGAATGCTTGAAGTTTAGGTATAACCAATGTGTCAATCTTCTGTAGTTGTAGCCAGCACCAGTGGACAGCCCCAATCATCGGAAGCCCAATAACTAATACGACATTATCCTTTAGGAATTCACCAATCCTCCGTCCTGCCATGGTCCTGAAATCAAGTACATTACAATCATCGATTACGATTACGATACAATAACAATTACTAATAACAAAACTAAAATAAACACGTGGATCCCGGTTATTGGGAATTATTGTTTGTACACGTTTATTTAGTGTCTGCTTTACTTGACTGCGTAACGTAGCGTGTGTGTCCTATTCAGCTATTGATGGACATAGGGGTCATGACCCCAAGGATGACATTTATGACCTCAATAAACAATAAAGAAAAGAAGACAGACACTGGAATTGTATATCAGCTGCTTTGGATTGACAGAAGGATCCGCACTTGGCCTCCCTCTGACCGGCATCCGTGCTGGGCATTTTCAAGCAGAAAGTGGCAGTGCTGAGTATGGGGATGAGCTGGAGGAGAATTAGGGTTTGGATGAACTTGTGTAAATTAATTTATTAACATTTTTATAGTTGATTATTAATTGATTAATTACTTAATTTGGATTAATTTTAATGTCTGAGTGTGTGGCGGAAGGTGGGTGTAGTGTTGATTGGTTGAAGGCGGGAGGGAGTGAGTGGAGGGTAAAAGGGGGAGGGTAAGGAGATGGTTTAATTAATTGATTAATTAATTTATTCCCAATGTATACAGAGAGTGTTTTTTATGATTATTTCATTGTTTGAATGGTAATTAATTGTTATTTTTAATTCCTTCCATTGTCTCCCTTCCCCCTTCCTTGTCTTCTGCCTCTGCGTATTGAGCTGTGAGGTGGAGAGGGAGAGAGGGAGGGAGAATTAGTCACTCTTATCTCTCCAATTAATTTAATTAATTCAACAGTTCACACGAGAAACAAAGAGTCGAGGAAGTTCCTCCATCCACCGATCCACCTTTATTCCTTCCAGTAATCAAATAAGATCTGACATACAACATGGCACAACACACTGAACAAGTCATCCTCAACATATACGATCTGGTAACACACCCATACACACTAAATCAATTGTTCTAAAATAAATGTCATTGCAGCTCTGGACGAACCAATACACTAGTCCTATTGGACTAGGCATTTTCCACTCGGGAATTGAAGTCTACGCAACTGAATTCAGCTACGGTGGTAAGGATCAACCAATTAGCTAATTTAAATACTTTGAATTAGCTAAAGTTTGGTTTGTTCCTCTAGGACATCCTTTTGAGTTCAGTGGTATCTTCGAAATTGACCCAAAGGACCCTTTGAATGAACTAGGGGAACACTACAAGTACAAGTAAGAATGAAGGTCACTTTTTATGCAACTTCTAATCATCCATTCCTGTTTCTAGAGAGTCCATATTCCTAGGGGAAACTAGTCTAACAAGGGAGGAAGTGAAACAGACAGTGCATCACTTGGGCAGACATTTCAAGGGGTCAAAGTACCACTTGATGCAGAAGAACTGCAACACGTTTAGTTCTGAACTTGCTTTACTTCTCACAGGAAAGGAAATTCCGTCATGGGTGAATCGGTAAGTTTTCACATAGATATTCATGTACCACATATTCACGTAAATATTCATGTGATGCTTTGTTCTTTAGCCTTGCGTATGTTGGAACATGCGTCCCCTTCCTCCAGAGTTTGCTCCCGAAGGACTGGCTAACTCCGATGGCTCTCCAGGAAAGTGTGAATGCCCACCAAGAAGAAGGACAAGGCCGGGACTCCAGTGACGGGAAGAAAGACACTCCCAGGAACTCAACCTCCTCCTCATCCAGCCAGGATCGACGACTTCCAGGGGAAGCAAGACGACCTTCCACCTCCTAATGTCAACCAAATCCTAACTAATATAACTTAAGCCACACAACTCAACCGAGTGAAGATTGATGTATGCCGAGATTAGCAGCAAGGCCCCTCCCTTTTCTAAATCTACTACGCATTCTGTTTGAATGAATACAAAGACAAATGAGTGCTTGCTTGTTTTATTTCATTTTGGCGTTGACAATTAATTTAAATTCTTGGGGAAGGGTGGTTCCACCTGGAATGAAGGGAAGGACTCCCTCGTCAGCCAAGGGGACTAGAAGGGAATTGATTTAAAAGGCCTCCACCCAGTCCCAAGGTCACACGGAATGTCGGGAAATGTTTTGGTAGAAGAGGATGTAGGCGGCCGTGGTGCAGACCTCCCTGCCTGAGATGATAGTCACAGTTTCGTCATCAAACTTGAGCCAGTGCGAGGGAGGGTGTGGGTGCCTGCAGAAGGCGGTGTAATGTCCTCCCTCCATGGACCCGTAGTGGTTTGACACCGCATAGAGTTCGTACTGGTCTCCCTCACCGCGTCCACGTACACGGCCACTCATGTCCAGTGAGTCCAGTGGACACTCAACCCCGTTGATCCTCTTCCGGGAAATTCCCTCTCCATTACTGTGGAACCTATACACAAAAAGATGCCTTTTTATTTTTGGATTTAATTTTAATTTCAGTTATTTTAAAGATGCCTTTTTATTTTTGAATTTAATTTAATTTAATTTATTTTTTTACCTTTCTAGATGGATGATAAGGTAGAGAGGAAGTCTCCAGAGGTCTATTTTATACACAAAAAGATGCCTTTTTATTTTTGAATTTAATTTAATTTAATTTATTTTTTTACCTTTCTAGATGGATGATAAGGTAGAGAGGAAGTCTCCAGAGGTCTATTTTCTTACTCGTTTCTCCTAATTTTTTACATCCGTCACACGTTCGGTCACGTAGGATTTCCTCCGAAGTATAGAGATCAAGACATGCCTGTTAAATAAATTAATTAATCATTCTGAACTGACATGGATTTTGCATTTGCTGACATCGAGTGTTGACGCTGGACTCTGTGGGAGTGGAATGGAGAGGAAGAAGAAGCTCTCAAAAGTCACTGACTCCTTCCCACAGGAACGGCAGTGGATCGTCGATTTCTGGCACCCGCAGAACAAATCACGGATGATGGAAGTGTTCAGTTCCTGTAAAACAAGACTGATTTCATTTGAACTAATGTGACGGAAACAATCGATTATTACAGTATAGGTCCTCCAGAAAGTCCCTGCTGCTTCTTCATCAGGAACTCCGTCGTTGTTTTGCGGAGGAAGTTTCTTGTTGGTGGGCTCCTTGAGCTCTTCATGGAGCCAGTCCAAGAGGTACGTTAGCAATTCATGAGAGTCCTGCTGTTGGGAATTGTTGAAGGATTTGTGATACTTCCCAATCACGATCTACCAATGGATATCATTGTTGTTAGTTTAATAAAACATTAGATTTCTTCATTTCATTTATACCTTGAACTCGCTGGGAGAAATTGATTTTTGGTACGCCGACTTCATCCTCTGAACTGTCCTCCCCAGCTCTTTACTCACTTCCCCGTGAGTCTTCACCTGTGAGTTCATCAGGAACTCCGTCGTTGTTTTGCGGAGGAAGTTTCTTGTTGGTGGGCTCCTTGAGCTCTTCATGGAGCCAGTCCAAGAGGTACGTTAGCAATTCATGTGAGTCCTGCTGTTGGGAATTGTTGAAGGATTTGTGGTACTTCCCAATCACGATCTGACAATGGATATCATTGTTGTTAGTTTAATAAAATATTAGATTTCTTCATTTACCTTGAACTCGCTGGGAGAAATTGATTTTTGGTACGCCGACTTCATCCTCTGAACTGTCCTCCCCAGCTCTTTACTCACTTCCCCGTGAGTCTTCACCTGTGAGTTTGGTTTCTTGGGTTCATCTGCCAGGTACTCGGTGAGTCTCGCGGTGTGAGCAAGGCACTGGAGGATGGAACTCATGTAACAAGTATTACCCAAATTCTTCAGTCCAGTGCGGTGGGGACGAGCAGACTGGAACCAAAAAAATAAAATCAGAAAAATTCTCAAGTGTTGGATGCAATTGTACCATTGAATTGGTGTTTAAATCTCGTCGTGCTTGTGGTTTCTGACTCCGGTGGAACACAGGGGTCTCGTCACCATAAGACTAAATAAAATGCATCAATTTGTATGTACGATAATTAAATAAACATTAAATATTAAATAACTCACGTTGAGACTGGGAATTGACTGCGACCTCTTGAGGGAAGTGTTGCTCCGGGTCTGCTCCCCTGTTTCTGGCTTCAGTTTCTCAATGTGTGTCTTTGGGCCCAGGTCATCCGAGGAGGGTCGAGCAGCGGTCGTGGTAGGTTTGGGGGCAGTCGGACGCTGGGCAGGAACTACCAGGTGGCCGTTTGTAATTGGACCGTTGGCAATGGCTGCTGCCTCCTTTCGCTTCCGCTCTTCCCGAATCTTCTTGACATAGTCGTTGAGAAGCTTGGTTTCCTGTTCCTTGCTCTTAATGACGGTCTCCACAGGGGTGAGACGTACTGCCGGGAATGTTCTCTTACTTTTCTCCTCTTCTCGCATCTTCTCAAATTCCGCCTTCAAATTTTCCTAAACACAAAATTAAATAAATTTTAAAAAAGTCAGATTGTAACTAATATATTTACTTACGTAGTCACTTGTTTTCTGAGCCAATTGCCTCGTCAATTCATCGATACGTCCATCGACGTCAGGTGAAGCTTCATTTTTATCCAATGAGTTGTTCCACTCTTCCTCTACGTCCCTTGTCTTCTTTGCGATGGAAATCAGGTCGTCAAGTGCCTCTGTCATTTCCCTCCCTCGCTCTTCTACAGTCTTCACGACTCCATTAACTTTGGGTACAGCTGCCTTCATCGATACGGTTGGCTTGTTTGCCCGATCCACCTTGAAAGGAGGAACGTGACTTTTGGAATTCACATTAAAAGGATTGTTGTTCGTCTCCGGTGGCATTCGTCGCTCTGGTTCTATACTTGGGTATGAAATGCCAGCAAGGGAGACATGCGAATGACCTCCGTCGACCTTCGCTTCTTCTTCCAATCGAGGATTCGTGAGATAACTCGGGTACTTGTGGTAAAACTGGCGAATTCCACCTTGGAGGATTTTGATTTCTCCTTTGTATTTGGTATTTGGATCAAACTGGAAAAGAAACAGAAATCAGCTGCAAATGAAATAGAAGAAAGTAAATTGGGCTTACTTCAGTCATGGCTTGAAAGAGCACCGAGATTGGAACACTTTTATCCCTTTGTTCAAAAGATGAATTCCAGTCATAGAGCAAGATGAGGTCAAAGGCCGTACGCCGGTTCCAGGCGTCCAGTGACTCTGGACTCGTCTTCTCAATCATTCCACTCAGGACGTTGGCAGATACTCTTCAGCATCAACTAAAATTGTAGCGACTTTCTTCATTTTAAATAAAATTGTGATTCTTACCCTTCTTTGAGGATGACGTTGGAGATGGAAATGCAGTCCGGATGTTTGGGACGGGAGCTGTCAAAGTCGGAAGGAGAGCGACAGTCGATGAGGAGAAAACGCAGTGACTTCTGATCGATCAAATTCTTTAGTTCACTGGCAGTGACAGCCCGATCCTGCTTCTTGTCCATGACTCCATTTGTTGGAGTTATCTTCGACTCTCCTTGCTTCTTCTCCTTTGTATCCTCTGGCTTCACCTTCTTGACACCATCCGCTACGCCAGAGCTCTTTGCCGCCAGCTCCTCGTATCGCTTAGTCAACTTGTTTGCCAGCCTCTCACAATTACCAAGGGCGGTAGTGATATTGACGCCGTGTAACTTCATTTTCGGCTGTGGAAGACGCCTAGCAAGTGTGATGTACCTCATGTACAAAACATAAGCCATTTCTTCATCCTTCTCAACTTCCTCTTTGATTCGGCATTCGGCAAAGATCTTCACGATTAGTGCCTCATTCCTGCGACCCAAAGTATCTTTCAACGAAGGTTGCAATTCCCTTGGTTTTTATGGAAATATACTCACGGGGAAGCCTTCTCAAATGCCTTTTTGGGATCAACGGTATCGTTGAGTTCTTTCAAACTCGTGGCAAGATGAATCTTCTTCATACCTGGTTCTGGTAAGCCAGTCGGCATCTCAAGATATATCCAGAGTCACTTTGAAACTGCCATATCGATATCTACAGGATGAAAACTTTGTTTCAGATTTCGGATTGTTGCAATTAACGATGAAAATGAATAAAACCTTTAAACGTAGTAGCTGAGAGCCCAATTGAGGAAAGAATCGTCTTTTAATCCAAGTCTACCAGTCATCCTTCCATTGCATTTGCTACTAGTCAAAAGTAACCTTTGAGACTTTAGAGTATAGCCTAAATTGAGTATAATTGGCATATGTTATTATGTTGCAATTGACCATGAGACAGTATGGTTGTTTACCTTCAGTCAGTATAAGAGATGACCTTGATGCCCTGAGCCAGGGTATGTGGTTCAACCTCCACTCCAGTCGTCAGTCCTTCCACCAAAGATAAAATAAAACTTAAAATATAAATTTGAATTAATACTTTTCTAACAATTAATTGACCCCTTCCGAATTGAGTTCCCTTTGAAATGACCCACTCCTGGCCCTTCTGGTTTCAGACAGCGGAACCACTAATCCACAGACATTGGAATTAGTCGTGCAGGTAAAAATTGAACCCACATGGAATAAATCGCGAGCTACGAGTCACAGGTCAAAGGTCAAGTCACCAATTATCCTCATTCATGTCAATTAGGAAGGGAATTGTAATGCTAAAAGTCTTTTTCTGTGTCCATTCTCCGATAGCTTTTTTACCTGGATTCTGTGAATTCGATAGACCCTTTGAAGTCCGTGTTATGGCTAAATCCAGACATGGACAAGTAGTTGAGTTCCTCTCAGCTGTTTTTGATTAATTAGTTAATTTAATTAAGATGGTTTTGAGTGGGCGAATGAAGAGGTTTCTAATTCCATTTGGTGGTTGTTTCCTCCTCATCCATGGGATACTCGCAATGAAACCAAAAGACTCCATGAGTCAATTAGTACAAGAAAGGCAGCGATCAATCACCAAACAACAGAATAAATGAAGTTAATTGTATTCACTTGTATTAAAAGTAAAGAGGAATGCATAAGTTAATTAGAAGAAACACTTTTTGGAAACGTAAGGAACACAGTATAGAAACACATCTTGGTGAGTTCACTCGTTCTCCTTCCGGAGCCGCTTGCCTTGTCCAGAAGAATAACCAACTCCAACAGAACACTTTGCAGCTAATTCGGCTCTGTCAAACACATCATCCAAGTCTCCGTGACCTCCGCGCTTTCTCCCTCCACGAGTAGGGGAGAGTCGACTTGGAGACACTTGCTTCAGGATTTCCACGTCGTTCAGCACAACCTGAGCCCCACCTCCAATAGTCGGGTACACGTCTCCCTAATGGTACAACAAAAGGACGTAAAACTCTAGCTCCTGTTTACAAAGAGTCTATACCTTGTAGAACTGCGTCTCAATCTCTCCATCGGAATCCTGGATAGCAGTGCGAAGACAGTATTTGGACGTCTTCCCTCCCAAATCTTCCAAATTCACCAATTTGCTCACGGACTTTTTCTTCTTGAAGACTGGCTGAAGGACCGTGGGTGGCGAGAGTGGCCAGTTGGGCTTGTGCTCTAACCATTTCCCACTCAGTGGAGCCTGGGAACGAGTGCGACGAAACTTACTACCTCCTCCCATCATGTCAACCTTCTCCACTTGGAGCTAACACAAAGAAGGAAACATTAAAATGGAAGTTTATGCAAACACTGTTTTTCTTGTTGATTTTCCTTACGCCTGAAGAAGAGGAAGCATGTAGAAGTCTTGGTTCCGAATTGGCATTTCGTGTTCGCCTAGTTCGACTGGATGAAGTTGAGACCACTGGGGAGAAGACATGGGAAGGAATCTCAGAGTCTGAAGACACTGACATTGAATCCTCGTCAATGTTCCCACTTCGACGGAGTCGGCGAAGGGACGGTCGTGAGTCCACTTGATTGACCAGTTCCTTCATAGCAGCGATCGCATGATCCTTCACCCTGTACTCTGCCTTCAGTTTGGCTTCCTCTTGCTTCAGTTGACGCTCACTGCTTCACGTTGTCCAGCTCACGCTGAACTTCCAAGTCACTCACAAGGCGTTGTCGTTCCTGGCCATGGAGCATTTCCAACTTCCGGCACTCTTCACGCCATTTGGCACACTGAAAGACAACACATTGGGAATATGAAGAACCATAAAATAATATGCATAAAAAAAAAAACCTTACTTCAGTGAGGAGTTCTTCATTGGATTTCTCCAGTACCTTCTTCTCGTCTTCCATCTCGGAATTTTTAGAGCTGAGCTGAGTGACAATACTGTCCATTTGTCGCTTTTCTTCTTTCACTTCCGACAACTTGGACTGTAACTCTCCATTCTCATGCGTCTTCCTGTCCAACTCACGCTCAAGCGAATACAATTCGTTACGGAAGAGTGTCCCTACAGTAAAAAAAAAACCAACTCAGTTCCAGACTTATTCTCAAATGACGAGTTTTACGTTTCTCCATGAGAGTTGCATGAAGCACGGCTTTTGCTTTCATTCGATCGTCCAGTGCCTTTTCAATTGCCTCCAAGACATCCTTTCCGTCTTCTGGTTTGTTGAACCTGGAAGGAGGAAGAAGCGGAAGACCAACAGCGAACTTTCCCATGTCTTGAAATTCACGCTCGGGAACAAAGTCTTCGTCAAATTCCATTGGCACCTCCTTCAGTACCTGAAACAGTCCAAACAAATCATTAAGAAATAGTACAGCTCTCAATGGCTCAATTAGTTTCAGATTCTTCGTACCGCCTTTCGCCGTGGTGTGTTGACATCGGCTCTAATTGGTTGAACTTGTGGCCGAGTCACTTCCAATTCCTGCGTCAACTGAGCAAACTTACACACAACCTGTAAATAAAAAGCATTTGAATGGAATTTACCCATAACCTATCCATTTATCAAAATTATACCAGATTTTCGTAGTAGTTTTCTGCCATTGGATTGATGCAGAGGATCATGCGGATCCGTCCTTGTCCTTCGAAGTAAGACTTGAGAAACCGAGTCAATTTGTCATCCCTGTATGACGGCATGAGACTCTCCTTGTCAGAAACTCCACGCTGCTTCTTACGGAGCATATCCAGGCACATGTGGAGCTGCATCAGGCTTGCATTGATCGTTCCTGCAAAACAACAATACGAATAATAAAATATAATCTAAAATCTAGGAGTGATTTTGAGTTGGGTTTCTCACCTGCTTCCTTCAGTCGCTCTCCCACGGCATGAGTCCGAGTGTATCTCTCACTTCCGGCTAAATCCACCAATGAGAGTTGACTCACACGGATTTGATTTTTATCCTCCACAAGTTCATCAGCTGAACGATCCATCGGGGCCTGGAAACAAATCAAAGCAAAGTTAAACTTAACGTCATATAGTAACGGAAAAGATGAAGAAGAAACTAATCAGATGTTCAAAAACCAAAACCTTACCTGGACAAGACGAACATTGAAAATAGAGTGGCTTCGACTGGATTCATTGTTGAGGAGCGTATTGGCAAACTTGCGTCTCTTTTGTCCCTGTTTGAGGATAGCCATGGCTTCGTCCACTGACTCCACCTCCACTTCGACGGCATTTTGGACATACATGAACCCAGAGTTCGTGTCTTCTCGGAGGAATTTTGCCTGTGGCCCTGCCTTCTCATCTTCTGCCAAGAGATCGTAGACTCCTTTCTTGTAGATCTGAAAGTACGTGATGAAGACAGAGAAAACCATGTCTTGGTCCACAATGGGCAGGATAGTTGTGTCATGGGCCCTCTCTTCCTCTTCAGATTCAGACTCAATCACTGGCAGTTGACGACTCCCAAAACCACCACGTGCGCTAAAAATATAAAATATTACAGAATTACAGTAAAACTTGGACATTGGATCATCTAATAAAGAAAGAAAAGTGAAAGTTCACCTTCGAAGATTCCTTTGTGATGGAGTTTTCATGAGCTCAGTTTGTCTCCGGAGCATGATCTCTGCCTTTGACTGAGTATCGAATCCATTCATGTGATCTGGCTTAAAGCTGTACTTTGGAGCCTTCAGTTTCCCAATTGAGTTGAAGAGAACGTCAAGGACCCTTGGCATAATACCCGGCTCGGAAGGAGTCCCTGACATTGTGTATGTCTTTCCGGATCCAGTGACTCCATAAGCAAAGAGGAGTCCGCTCTTTCCATCCAACAAGTCCTAGAAAGAAAGTTTCATTTATTAATACTCCCCGAAAATGAAATCTAATCCCATTACCCGAATAAAGGGACGAGCCACTTCGTCAAAAATAGTTTTCTGTGTAGCGATGTAGTTGTAGATTGCCTCAAAGCTGAATTCGCATTGTTTGGCTTTTTTCCAATCGAGTGATTCTGGTGGGTAGATGAGGAGAGCCCGGGTGTCCTTGACGTTGACACATGCCTCCATTCCAGATGCCTCGAGTGGTCTGAGACGACAGTAGACTTGAACAGGGTCCGTTCCATCTGACTTCTTTTGTGTAGTTGCCGTATTCTGGGAGTTAGATGCTGTTGCCGATGGTATCTTTGTCATCTTTGGAGGTTGGCGTGGGTTGATACCAGCCTTTGAGCCTGTAGTGCCTGGTCGTTTGCTAGAAACAGTGAAATGAGTTAAATTCTGGTTAGTTTATTGTAAATGCAAGTTTTACCTTGGTGTTGTGAATGTGAACTTGTCTTGTAATTTCCTGAGTCCGTAGCATGAGCCCTTGGATTCTTGTTCAGAACCACTTGATGGATCTTCTGGTGGCCTGGGTGTTGCAGAGTGCATGCTAGCCTTGTGTTAAGTGTCCCTTGAGTGTATTTAGTTGAGGTCAGCTGAGGTCACTTGGATTGAAAAGAAGAGAGTGTTGCTGGTTGTGCTGTCGGTGAGTGAGTGAGAGGGGAGGAAGACAGAAATGGAAAGAGAAAGGCTAGGCGGTTTGAGCGGGGTTTTCTGGCTTCCCTATTGGTCGGTTGGGCTGAAGGGGGCGGAGGGAGGTGAGGAAAGATCAACGGAAAAACGAAGGCCAGAAATGCCCACTTCTGAACTGGGCCAGTCGAGGGCAGGCCAAAGACCTACACAGAAACTCACAATTACTCTTCTTGTGCGCTTGTTGACCTGTCAACAGCTGCAGAGGGACACAGAGGTCAGAATTACGCTCCACTGAAAACTGAAGGCTTCAGCATGGCTAGTGACTGGATACAAAAGAAGAAACACATAGATACTGAAAGGTAATTATCCCGTAATGTCCATGTAACTAACACAACTTTTATATATAAACCGGCTGTAAAGTTGTGCTTTTAATATTTTTTCTAGATGGACTTGTATCTACCCTGCATTTATCAATAGCAAAAGAACAAGGGCTCAAGGAAGGAGAATAGTAACATCAAAGGTAATTAACAATGAAATGATGATTAGGATTTAGGACTTTTGATTTTAAATGTTAAAATGGCATTTTAGGCTGTGGAGAACCCTACCTATGCGGAAATCAAGGACGTCCTATCTGCCACTGGGTTCAATGTCACTGCAGAGAATAAGGCCTACTCCAAGGAAAAGTCGAATGAGCTCAATGTACGTGGAAGGATTCGTGTCCAGCTGAAGAATGAGGACGGAACTCCCTTCAATCCACAATTCCCAACACGTGAGACCTAGGGTTAAGTGCAATTTTAGCGAAATATGCCTTTATACTCTTTTGTCTGTACAGGTGACTCCATTTTGTTGTACGCGGCAGAGATGATTCCTAAACTGAAGACAAGGACGAATCCGACTGCTGGTGCACAGCAAGCAACCGGAGGGAAGAAGAAGGGGAAGAAGAAGTAGAGGCAGCATTTATCATGAAATCAATATTAATTTACTTTGTACAGGCCATTAAAACGTTGGTGCAATTATTAATTAAAGTTACTCAATTAGTTTTATTGTTCCTACTTTCTGTTGTGTATCCAGTGGCCGGTGTCTCTTCGTATGGCGGGTGAATGGTGAACATAAATATTTTGAGGTGGCACTCAAGCAACCGGAGGGAAGAAGAAGGGGAAGAAGAAGTAGAGGCAGCATTTATCATGAAATCAATATTAATTTACTTTGTACAGGCCATTAAAACGTTGGTGCAATTATTAATTCCTCTGCTACTCTGATTTCTTTTGTGCGGTTTTTCCAGCTGTACGTGGTTTTCTATAACGTTTCTACGTATTTTTAATTAAAGTTACTCAATTAGTTTTATTGTTCCTACTTTCTGTTGTGTATCCAGTGGCCGGTGTCTCTTCGTATGGCGGGTGAATGGTGAACATAAATATTTTGAGGTGGCACTACATCACTGAGTTCCTTGACCTTTTCTCTTGGGGTTACTGAACAGTTGCTGACCTTTGAGGGTTTTTATTACCAACTGATTTATAATCAGTGATGACCTTTTACTTGTGACTCATTGTGTGTATTTATAACAATGGGATTGCTATAAAATTAGTGTGGGTAATGAGCTAAAAGAGTGAGGAGATCAGTGGAATAAAGATACCCATCTCTCAACTCCGGTTTCCAGAATGGCGTTTTATTTTCAAAAGCTGTGAATTTAATGTAACATTTTATTTTAGAATTTTAACCTTTGACATCCGTGTTTAATTGTTAATTATGATGGAGGTTGTTGTTTCTGGGAAGAGGACAAGCAGTTTGGACGTGGTATCAGCCAAGAGGCAGAAGACTGACATCATTTCAAGCGATGCAGTAAGTTAGAAAGTAATTGAACTTTATATTCTGATAATAATTAATTGAATGATACTCTTCAGGGGAAGCCACCAAGGACATCATCCCTCCTCTCTCCAATTATGCTTCTCACTGGCCACCAGGGAGAGGTCCTGTGCTCTAAATTCAGTCCAAAGGGTGACGTTTTGGCATCCGCTGGATCAGAAAGAGCAATCTGTAAATGGACACTTAAATGTCTACACCTGGATTTTATGTAATTATGCTTGCGTTTCTTTGGTTGATAGATCTTTGGAAAACGTATGGAGAGTGCGAGAACGCCCTCATGCAGCCCAACCACAGTGGAACAATTTGTGACCTTCGTTTCAACTACGATGGAACTACACTGTACACTGCGTCGGTAGACAAGACGGTAGGTGTGCACTCCCCCAACCTTGGGATCTTAAATACGTTCATCATTACCCTTAACCACCATGATCATGGTTATTATTTGAATGCTCTTTCTTTTTATTAAATTTCTATTATGATCAGGTGGGTGTCTACGACGTCCAGTCTGGATCTCGCATAAAGCGCCTCAAAGGTCACACGGTGAGGAGCATAAACGTTTCCAATTGACTCTGCTTTTTTTCACAGAGTTTACTTTGTTTTAGGGGATCGTGAATTCCGTGGGAGAGACGAAAAAAAGTGGGCCTCCATTGGTAGTCAGTGGGAGTGACGACTGTCAGGTGATTCTACAAGTCTCGAGGGTTTCAAGTATTTTTATGATTAAAGTTAATTGTCAAATCCAGGTGAAAGTGTGGGACATCCGTAGAAGGGCCTCAGTCATCACCCTCAACTCAACATACCAAGTAACTGCTGTCAGTTTCGGGGAAAACAGTGACCAGGTCGTGTCTGCAGGGGTAGATAACGTCGTGAATTGCTGGGATTTAAGAAATGCGGGACTTTCTTTTGCTCTAAATGGACACAAGGCAAGAACTCTCTCTCTAGTAGACGAAGGAATGCATATTGGGCTAACCTAACGATGATTTATAATTTTAGGATACAATCACAAGCATGGACTTGAGTCCGGATGGAGCGTAAGTTTACACGAATTGCTGAAATTTCAATAAGGTTTCAAAATGGCTACCTTGTAGGTACATTTTGACAAATTCAATGGACAACTCTCTCCGCGTTTGGGATATCCGACCGTTTGCACCTGCCAATCGCTGCATGAAGATTTTCAACGGGCACTCCCATGGATTCGAAAAGTACCTCATCAAATGTTGCTGGTCCAAGGACGGGCAGCGTGTCGTTTCGGGATCTTCTGACAGATTTGTCTACATATGGGTAAATCCGACTCGTATTTAATGAGAAATGGTAGTACTGTAATTGACCTCCATTTGATCTCATAGGATACAAACACAAGGCAGATTCAGTACAGACTTCCAGGCCACGAGGGAACAGTGATTTCTGTAGATTTGCACCCGAACGAACCCATTCGTAAGAAACTCCCAACCTCATCAAAATCCCTAACTGAAATTCTTTTATTTCATTTTCCAGTTTTGTCCGGGGGAGCAGACAAGCAAATCTACCTGGGTGAACTTGAAGACTCGTAAGGACGGTGTCAATTGATTTATTTTAATTTAATTCCGTCGACTTTTGTAATATTAGAATTACTTCCCTTCAGTAAATGTGTTTGATTTCTTATTCTCCGTTTTAATCCTGTGATCTAGCACCCCGTCTGGTGCGAAGAGAAGACGAACTGTTTGGATGAACTTTGGGTGGAGTTTCCCCTTCCCAATAACGTGAAGTTGTTCCAGCTGTTTCTTCACAGGAGGAAAGTCTTCATAGTGGGAAAGTGCCCGGAAACAATCTATTGCCACGTCCTTCATCTCTACTACCATTGGTTTCTCCTCTTCACAGACAAGCATGTTGAGAGCATTCACGTTGAAAAGGACACGGAGGATAATCTCAGCAAATCCTTCAGACTGCGGTTTCATCCACGTATTCCAAATACAAACTCGCGTGCACTAAAGGCAGAATCGGTCATTAGATTCTTTTATCTAACCCTTTTACTCTTTTTGAAATACCTTGAGAATGAGGAGCCATCGTCGTGGCTCCACGCAGACCGCGTTGTCCAGGAGAATTCTCTGAAGTCGATCCAAGAAATGGAGTGTCCCATGACCCATTACATCCAGATAAGTTGTGAGATGCTTGAGCCAAATGCACCTGATCCACAAATTTTAATTAGCGAATTCAAATAGCACAAACAGGCTTCAACTAACTTGCTCATCGCATCCGTCGTCTCAAAGGTAGACAGCAAACTGTCGAGTGTGGTGTCGTAGAGGGTAAACTGCGGAAACAGAATTACAGAATAAGCAGTTTGTCATATTAGAATTCGTATGTGGTGTTTTACTTGATCTGAGTTTGAATGTGAATCCACTTCAATGATTTTGAGCACTTTAAGTAGCTCTGGAAGCACTCGGTCGACTATGGTTGTCTCTTTGTGAAATGTCACGCACTTCTTGAATTGTTCATAGATCACAGTACCCCAACCAGAACGCTTTATATCGGATTTGATCTAAAACCAAATCATAATTAAGTTTCCCATTATTCACTTTCAAAGTGCAATGAACTGGACAAATTACAGAGTTGTCCAGAATGTAGGAGAGACAGCTGAGTCCAAACAGGATGTTGGAAGGCACAAAGTCATCGAAGAAGTTGATCGAAGGCAAAATAACTCCCTCCAGGAAGTCAGTCAAATATGGATACTACAAAGTAAAATTATACACTGTGTACTTTGACAAACTCAAACTGGTAGGCTGGACTAGTGATTATATACCTTGACTTGGAACAGGAGCCATTGGAATGCATGTTTCTTTGCTGGGTAAGACTTCCAATCTGCGTCCTTCAATCCCAAGTGGGGACGGAAAGACTTGACCACATGAGCAAACGTTGTCTTGAGTGGATTGGCCATGTACTCGAAATCCCGTAAGAAGAAGGCAGTGAGTGGCCCAGCACCCGAGAGCATTTCCATGTCAAATATCCTGTAGAGTTGAGTTACGATGTAAGAGACCTTGACTTCGTTGGACTGGCTGGACCAGGGTTGATGACCATCCTCTTGTTCCCCCAACAGGAGGAAAAGTGGCAGAATGTGCTTCCTCATTGCAGCTGGGCTCTTCTGAAGGCTCTGAAGGAGTGACAGAATCTCAGCCAAGCACTTTGCAGTTTTTCCTTTGTGCTCCGCGTAGAATTGATTCAGTTTCCGGTCGACGTCCACTTCGTTTGAGCCATTGGAAGGGATGACAGGGAGTTGAGGAAGGAGGCTTCGTTCTGCTAGTTCTGATATCTGAGTCCATTTGCTGTCCAGTTCAACCACAACCCCTCCAACAGTCTTCTTCATTCCAGAGGACATCACTGCATATAATCTGCAATTAAACTACCAAAATGTCAAATGTCAAACAAAGCTAAAAATCTGTATATAACTATCCTTCCTTACCTTATTGCTAATTAATTGATCATACTAATTAGGAAAACCGGGAGTATCCAGCACAAAACAATTCACAATCATCAGTTGTCCAGTTGAATCCAGGCAATCCGAAATCCAGCAGTATTTAGCTCAGCATAAGCAGCAGCGCGCGGCGAGGTCGGCAAATCGAACTGCTAAAGCAGCTGCAGCTACTCACCCAACATACACACTTGATGTGCAGAAATGGACAGATTTCTAAAACAAAATTCTAAAAGTGAAACACTTTTTATTTCACGTTGACCTCTGACCAAGAAAAGTGAATTGCTATTTCTAGATGAGTGAATGTTGGTAATTCTTGGAGGGGGAGAGAGTGGGGAGTGTAGACATGATCTCGTTCACCCAGAAGTTTGCACAGGAGAGATGGTACAGAGTACCCCCGAAGTCAAGGGTCATGACCTCCTCTTCATTGGCTACTAAGTTCCCAGTCCCCAAGAGACAAATCCCACAGATATCATCTTCCCCCAGAGGTGGGCTAAGACCTTGAGTCCGCTCTCCTTTCTCTGTCATCCCCAACACAGAGGTCACAGAGTCCCAAGCCAAGGCCAATTTTTGATGCAAATCACCCAATACTTCGTCACCATTCACTCTCATCCACGCAAAGTAAATTCTCAGCGAAAATGAATAAATCTCACGTAGACCTGAAACAAAAAAGGGTCATCAACTTTGTTCCGCTCTGAAGAGTTCCTTTGTTTACCTTCAATGTATGTCCTCCCTTTGTCTGCGGCAAATACTTGGTGAAGAACCTCAGTGGAAGAAGCAGAGTGACAAATCTTTTCTGCTTCTTCAATAATTCTCAAACATGACTCAAGGCACTCTCGCCATTTTGACATGCACTCACTCATCTCCTATAGACAAAAAAAAAGTTAAAAATCCGGTTCAACAAACAGACTTTTCCAAATGCTTACCCGTTCCTGTTCTTCTTTGAATGGGCTGTACTTGTCCCCTTCTTTGGTTGAAGTTGTTACGCTTGGATTGAATTTCCCCAAGTGAAGACTTGGCGGAGGGTTAGATGTGTTGATTGAAAATGGTATGGATGATGCCGGTGTGATTTGCGTTTTATTCTCGGGACCGAGAAAGTCACAGAATTCATAGAGATCCGAAGAACTCGAGATAAGACTGGTCTTGAGTGGTGGAGGAGGTAGTCCAGCAAACACGGGAAATTCGGTTCTGACTGAGATACTTCCAGCAGCAGAGGTCAAGCATTTCATGACATCAACGGAATGGAGAGGTGGGTCACTTTTGTTTTCTTTCGAGGAAGCCAACTCATCCATTCGAAGAAGATCCGACCAATCCGGAGCTACTGCTTTTGTGTTTGATGTAGGTGGGTGTGGAAGAGATGGATTTGCTTTTGTAGTCGAATGCTCCTCATTCCAGCTGACAAAATCGCCAAAATCGCCAAAATCGTCCACTTCATTCGTTTTCGGAGGTTGAGATTCAGTTGTTCTTAACGGTGGTCCAGTGAGTAATGATATTGTTCGCGGCCCTTGAGGATTTAAGGCGACAGAAGTTGGTAACAAACTCTGCAAATGTTCATTCGCTTTTGGTTGTTGTTTTGGAGTGGTGCATGCCTGGAAATCTCCAAAATCAGTATCCTCCGCATCCCCTTGAGACGACTCTTGAGATTCATTTTGCAAGAAGATCCTAAAGGCTGAGTACTTGTCTTCTTCCCCCATCAACAGCCCGTCCTTCCCTTTTGTATTCCTATCACTGGTGAATCCCAGATTGTAATTCGCCAGTCGACTTCCGATTTCCGCACGAGGGAAAGGACTCGCCACATTTGTCACCTGTTGAGTCCTTGTGCTTGTCCGTTGATGAACCGGACTGAAGATGTCCATTGGAGAATGAGAAGGCTGTTGATAAGAGATTCTGTTTACTGTAGTTGGAGTAGAGAATCCTGATTGAAAGTCTGTGAATTCATCTTCGTCCGATGGTATAGGGAATGAAGGTGTTTGAGATTTGACTGGTCGTCTGAGATCTTGTCCATGGGAACCCCCGAATACTGTCCGTTGCTCGTATCGGAATGACATACTCATCCGGAATGGTTTTGTCCAGAAGATGACCCAATACAATCTAATGAACCACAGAATAATTATTTTGAGTTTGTACCGACTTGTTTTAGAATTTATTAGACTTACGCTTAGCAAACTTGCCGTGTCAGAGGTTAGAAACGACGTTCGGTTTATGAGGTCATGTCAACTTGTTGATGGCTGACAAGACTACCTCATGGGAGTCTTGATTAACAATTAATCCCGTCTCCAGCTGTGCTCTTTACCCACGCAAAATTACACTTTCAATTGAACAAAACAAAAAGGGTGAAACGGTTTGGCAAGGAGCTCCTTCCGGGGAAAAAAAGAAAGCAGAGAGAGCAAATTAAAAACATCGTTTTTTAATACACAGAATTTTATCCTATGATTGTCCAATTGACCTTTAAAATTGGTACAAAGGTCAAGAGCACTAATTAAATTACAGTCAACCATAACCTTCAGTTGCATTTGGAAAATGATAAAGATGTATGTACATGTCTGTCAATAACGGTGGTGTACTGTGCGTGGAGAGAACAGAAATTGAGTAATTTGAAAAGTAATTGTCGTCGTCCCAAGTTTAGTGTAGGTCAGTTACTGGGTCATTTCATTTGCGGCGGAGGAAGGACGTAAAGGATCCCTTCAACCAGGTCCTGAAGGGGACCACTTTGGGTACTTATCATGGCTTTCAGATCAATTCTAAGGTAAATCAGAAGCATACGTAACCTACAGTTTGTGTCAATTCCGTTGAATTCCATTTATAATTTGTTCTGGAATTTTTTCCAGGAAATCTGTGAGGCTGGGCGTTGGAGCTGGAGTCGTTACAATGTACTACCAAAGTGGGCTTTGGAAAGGCCAAGAAGAAACCATCAGGAACTACGAAAGAATCCAGGCAGAAACAAGGGGATTCATCAACTCAGTTCCAGTCTTGAGGGACGTATGCACCGACATTGGGAACTATGGAGCTTCAGCCATCGAACCGGCTACAAAGGTACAAAGCGTTTTTAAGCATAGATAGGCTAAACTTGCATTTTCATTTCGGATTATAGGCTGTTTCCGACTTTCGAAACGAATGGCTCTCATTCGATACGACCTGGATGAAGAATCCGGATGGGATTATAAAGCCAACTTGGAATAAATGCGTGGCCGCTACTTGTGACTTCTTTGCCCACTCCCCCCAAACGGTCAAAGAATGGGGAGTCAAGGGGTACAGAAAAGCAGTAGACTACATGAACACTAGTCCGACCTCACACGCAGGAAGTATTGAAGGTCAAGAGAAGAAAGAAGAAAGTACAAGTCCACCACCAAACAAGTAAAGAATACGAAAAGTAAATCCAAATCAATGAGTCATCTTAGAAAATTCATCTGTATTTGGGTCAGACGACTGATTTCATTGTCCATAAAATGTCTTGGTTCGTCTCCACTTGGACCGATTCAGACACCGGCTCATTGCTAGTGCTTACAATTCCATCGTCCCCAAAGGAACAGTTCATCGACTCATCCAAGTCCCAGCGAAGTCCTTCAGTTTTAATTCTAGTCGACCCATGGAGAGGGATGAGGCCACAGTGGGGTTTAGTGTCAACATAAGCCCTATCCATGGACACTTTGTGACTTCCTCCGGTCATGATCCAGGAAAGGGACTCTTCACTGATGATATACAGCGGGACTTCACTCTGCCTGAATTTTGTCAGAGTGCAAATGTTGGCAAAGAATTGATCAGTTCTTCCTGAAGGCTCGTTGACCACCAGAACAGAATCAACCTATAGTTAAAACACAACGTTAGTTTCCTGGAGGTTGCAAAGATTCCCCGGACGGTTATTACTTTCGGATAGTTGCCAGAGAAGAATTCTGTAATTGCTTTCGTAAAGTCTGTGAAGTTTTGGTCCGGTGTTTTTACAACTTTCGTCCCCAGGCTTTCGTACCTCTCTCTGACGGAATGCAAAATGGAGTCGAGGTCTCCGGTAATTAGGTCTGGGGATTTGATCCCTTCGTTGTTCTTTTCCAACTCAAAGAGATGATTCGTTCCTCCGTCCACTGTGATTCTATGGGCAGCTAAAAACATAAATTGCATTCAATATAAAAATGTCCAGAGGGTGCAGATGCAGAGAGACAATGTGATTTAGATAAAACCTGACCGCCGTTCCATAGTGTTCGGAATGAGGCAATGTTGATGATGATTGGTTGGTTGAGGACGACGACTGCATAGGGAGCTGCCGTGAGCGCAAATGGTTTCCAAAGACGACAGAGTGTCGCCATTTTTTATGGACAGGAAAGGACCTCGTGACCTTGTGAACAAAGGGCTCTGGAATGACAATTGAGTGCCCTCAGGCACTGGACTCACCTTATCAAAACTCACAAATGAACATCCCACTCCCCCACTTGAGGCTCTTCATGCATGGGGAAATACTCATTCAACCTTACTGAGACAAACTCTAATTGTCATAAAAATTCATCATTTACCAAATTAATAATCAATTTACTTAGAATTAATATATTTGTAATCAATTGAGTATAGGAAATGTACCATTTTTAGCTGCTTTTATTTCAAGTGTCCATCTCGGCTTTATTTTTGAGTGTTGTGAGTGAGTTTTGGAGAGACTGGAGAAACAAATGTGACTCATCCGAATTCCGTTGTCCATCCGGGATTAATTGGCTTGATTTAATTAATTCCTAATTGAAAAGATAAAGAAAGGTAAGATCTAAACAGCCCTGCACTGTCTCCCTCATTTAATACTGAATATACTCTCAGGTCAAGGAGGTGGACGCTGTATACCTTTTGGCACCCTGTACTTGATTGATAATAAAGTTCTGAAAACCATGCCTGGATCAGTGCCTTTAATTCTGCAATGAAGAACAGACTCTCACTTATCCCTATCCTCCTCTTCATCACCCACACCAAGAGCTACGGTAAAAATCCAATTTTTGATATCTTGATTTTTAAATTTAATTTTTGTGTGGATTTGTAATTTGCAGACTATTGCCGAGAACCGTTGCTGTACCGAGCGACTTTGTCTGCCACTTCTCAACTCCCTGGTCGAAGTGCAGAGGATGCAAGGCTAGACTGTGAGTTGTAAAACATTTGTTCAACTTGTCTCACTCACTTTTCATAACACAAAGGAACCCAGGAGTGCACTTTCCGGCTTCTTTTCCCATTCACAAATTACTGCATTTAAAGTCGAACATGCCAGCCTTGCCACTGCGATGGGCTGTCAATACACCCAATAACAAACCCACCCGGGCACAACTCCTCTCTGCAATCAAACTCATCCAACCTGAAGAAGTGAGTCGGATTGGGAAGTTTCATTTCCGAAGAGACGCCCATTCTTCCCTCATTGGTCGGCTACTCCTTCGGAAATGTGCCAGGGACGTCTTGCAAGTTCCGAATCACGAACTCAATTTCGAAAGAGACTCGTATAATAAGCCAATCTTGGTGAAACCTCCACCGTCTATTCCTCCGTTGAGTCTCAACGTTAGTCATCAAGGGGAATTCGTTGTACTTGCTGCGGACCTCCACCCTTCCATCGGTGTGGATGTGATGAAGTTGGAGTACAGTGGAGGGAAGAATGTGGACGAGTTCTTTCGACTCATGGACCGACAGTTTTCCGAAAAGGAATGGAAACAGATCCGAGCGTCAAAGGTGGAGAGTGAGCAAGTGAAGGCGTTCATGCGGAACTGGACTCTGAAAGAGAGCTATGTCAAGGCAGTGGGACTTGGACTCTACTTGGACCTCGAGAGAATCGAATTCGAAACCAAGGAGAGTCTCCTTCAGGGGAAGCCAATTACATCGACGGTAGGAAAACTGGACGGGAAGCCACTGCTGGAATGGATTTTTGAAGAGCATCTCGTTGATTCTGAGCATGTTGTTGCCATAGCCCATCTCAAATCTGATTCCAACGAAGACATCCCACTTCGTCCCTTTGAGCTTTTATCCTTTGAGGATTTGGTAGGGAGTAACGACTTCCTATCACAGACTCACGATGAAGACTTCTTGGACAAATATTTCACAAAGCCCGAGAAACCAACTCGTCTGCGTTGACAAATGGCACAAAAATATACACACCAACTTTTCACCATTATTTGGCGAATAAAGCGGTGAATGGGGAAAGAAGTCGGGAGTTTTGTTTCTTTTTTTGCCCTTTTTATTTTGTGCATGTTTTCCATGATTTGCGGGGATTGATTTTCAGCTGGCACAGCCTGGACACCGGAGAGCAATGACTTCCGGGAAGGACTCGTCATTGACCTCCACGAGGTGAAGAATGTAACGATGATCCTGACCAAGGGCCGTTCCCACTCTCTCGACTTCATCAAGGAATTCACCATTTCTTTTGGATTCAATGGACTCGACTACGCCGTGTTCAAAGAGAACGACGGGAATGCGAAGGTCCTGAAAATTGCATGCACTACCTTTTGCTTGGTTTGCTTCCAATTTGGTTGCTTCACTCTCTTCCACTAACTCCTTCCTCTTCTCTGATTGGTGGTTGGTCATTGGTAGCTTCATCCTGTTGGTCTCCTTCCCTGGACAATCTTCACCAGTCTCTCATCGTCAATTTGAGGAGGACGGTGAAGGTCACAGGCCTCAAGTTAAAGGGATGCGGTGCTCGGAAGTATGTGCGTGAATATGGGCTTCTATTTTCTGACGAAGGAATCAACTGGAAAGAAGTGAGAGGGGTAATGAGTCCGACTTTTCATTTTCTTTCTTCCTTTCTTCCGCGTGGTAAAATTGGGGTGAAACTCTTCAGTATTTTAATTTTGATTTTTGTGTTAGTTGTTTCAAGGAAATCAGAATGGAGATACTGCTGCAACGAATCGCTTTGCAACTCCAATCATCGCCCAATTCATCCGAATCAACCCAACACGGTGGGGAGAGAGAATCTCTATGCGAGTGGAACTCTACGGATGCGACTATGGTGAGGAATTCAAGCGATAATACCAATGGCTTTTTCTCTATAAGCTGCATTTGGTTACAGTGAGTGAGACGCTGAGCTTCAACGGAAGTGCCTTGGTCTTTAAGAACTTGACTGAGAATCGAATCCAGTCGAGACAAGATGTGATCCAGTTTAGACTCAGAACGACACAGGCCGATGGGGTTCTGATGTATTCACACGGAACGCAAGGGGACATTTTTGCTCTTCAGCTAAACAGGAACAGGATGGTTCTCAACATCAACCTGGGTAAATTAGACCTTCAAAGTGTCATTTCAATTAAAATGTCTAAACTTTGTACATTTCAGGCTCTGATGAAACCACTTCAATCTCCTCTGGTTCTTTGTTGGACGATGGTCTGTGGCATGATGTCAGAATAGAGCGAATCCTCAACAGAGTTTCATTCACAATTGACCGAGTGGAACTCAAGGCTTTCGTCAAAGGAGACTTCCAAGTTCTTGACCTCGACAGAGTGGTGAGTGGGAACAATATTCATGCTAACTGAGGCAACAGATTTGACGAACCTGGTTCAAATGTATTCACAATTCCAGTTGTACATTGGAGGAGTTCCAAATGGCGGGGAAGGTTTGGAATCTACACGAAACTTTACAGGCTGCCTGGAGAACTTTTACTTGAACGATACTAACGTGATTGGGGTTCTGAGGGATCCCCCTTACTACGAATCGGAAAGATTCTACTCCAACCTGACCCTTCACCATTGCCCCGAAGATTCTATCGTTCCTGTCACTTTCATCAATCCAAAGGGATACCTCAAACTCACTGGATTCTTTGGACTCAGCAGCCTCAACGTCTCATTCGACTTTCGATCCTTTGAGCCCTCAGCCATGCTTCTCTTTCACAAGTTTTCATCACCCGGATTCATCAAGGTTATAGTCAATCCCAGAGTAAAAAAAACATTTATTTATTAACAATTAGGTTTCATTTGTTCAGGTTTATTTGGACCGTGGTCGGATGTTGATTGACCTTGAAGTAGAGAATTCTCCTCGTCTCACTCTGGAGAATTTTGGAGAAACCTTCAACGACGGTCTTTGGCACTCCATGGAAGTGACTGTGGGAAAGAACTCGGTGACATTGAATGTGGACGGACGCCTTGTTCGGACGTCCAGACTCATGGAGGTGGTGACGAGCGACGCATATTTCGTGGGCGGTGTGGACCCTTCCTTTCTCCAGTCCAATTCCCTCCAATTGAACAATCAGAGGGGACTCATTGGATGCGTGAGGCAAATCTCAGTGGATGGAGCATTCAGGAATCCAAAGGATTTCAAGCCCAATCAGGCGAGGATAAATGAATTCATTAAGCATTCATTTGAATCGAGTTAATTTGTGTTCATTTGTGCAGCATTTTTGTTGCGATGATTCTGTTGTGATCGACGCCTGTCAAATGTTAGACAGATGTTCCCCTAATCCTTGTGAACATGGTAAGATTATTTAAGATTTCTAAGATTTAAGGTTTCTTCTCAGAAAAGATTCCAGATAACTGTCTTTTTCAGGCGGAATTTGCAGGCAGACAAGTACAGAATTTGAGTGTGATTGTGGGGATAATGGCTACACTGGAGCAACTTGCTATTCATGTAAAATTAGCATAAACAACTCTATGCGCATAACTTCATCTTGAATCTTTCTATTCCAGCTCTGCATCCTACGTCATGTGAAGCTTACAGAAACACGCACTCTGGGAATGTTCGTGCGGAAGTGTTGATTGACCCCGACGGGAGTGGGCCATTGGCACCATTCCAAGTGACGTGTCAATACTTTGCAGCAGGAATGACGGAAACACTCATCCGACATGGGACAGCGGATGGGACTGAGGTGGATGGGTATCAAGAAGCAGGCTCATTTGTAGAGGTATTCCCCCTTTCAACTCTAGGATTTGATCTAAAACTAATCAATGACTGAATGGCTCCTTAAATTCTTTTCCAGGAGGTTCGTTATGATGGAGACTTTGCCCAAATGGAAGCTGTTGTGAACAGGAGTTCAATTTGCAAGCAACACATTGAGTACAAGTGCAGGCAGTCCAGGCTTTTCAACTCCCCTTGTAAATGATTTTTCTGAATCAAAGTCATCGCTCTGTGGCAGCTATTTAATTTTTGTGGTTGAATCCATTTTGATTTTTTCAGACGGTGAGTTTGAGAACTTTCGACCGAGTGGTTGGTGGGTAAGCAGGCAGAATCAGCAGATGGACTACTGGGGAAATGCTCCGCAGGGCAGTCGCAAGTGTGAATGCGGAGTTCAAAACAACTGTATCATCGAAAGCACTTGGTGTAATTGCGACGGAGGTGAGAAATAAGCCTCGGCATCCTCAGATTAGAACACTTTAAAAATGATAAATTGTTTAGGATTGGACGCTGAGGTTAGCGACAGTGGTTGGTTGACGGAGAAGGAGTTCCTGCCTGTTCGGAGACTAGCTTTTGGAGACACTGGGAACCTGGTGGACGACAAGAAAGGGAAATTCACACTTGGGCCTCTAATTTGTCAAGGAAATGGTACACGGTTATAATGGAATTGCCTCGCCAAAATATAATTTGTATTTCTCCCCACAGCTTTGTATGACAATGTGATAACGTTTCGCCTTGCTGATGCCGGATTGACTTTTGCTACACCCGACCTGGCTCACTCATGGGACATTTACTTTGAATTTAAAACAACAACACTCAACGCTGTTCTGCTTCACGTCAAAGGACCTCAAGACTACATCAAAGTCGCCCTCATCAGTAAGTACACCAATGTTCGCAAGGTCGAAACTTCTATATTTGCCTATTTCCAGATGGTCAGCAGATCCAATTCGAACCTTATCTCTCTTCCCAAGTTGAGTCATGGACTCTCAACGTTCGAACTTCCAACAGGCTCAATGACGACGAATGGCACTCTGTTCTGATTGAACAGAACAGGAAGCAGGCTAGGGTTGTTGTAGATGGGGCTGCGAGTGACACACGTCCACAAGCACAGGGACATGTGCGTACGATGGAGCTTACATCGGAGCTCTTCCTGGGAGCAACGACAGACTACCGCGGAGGATTCGTTGGTTGTATGCGAGCAGTGACTGTGAATGGCCAAATCCTTGACTTGAAGACTGCTGTTGAAAGGCAGGAGTATGGTGTTGGAATGGGCTGCAACGGAAAATGTAACTCTAATCCATGCCTGAACAACGGGACTTGCATTGAAGGGTACAACCACTACACTTGTGACTGTCGATTCACTGCCTTCAAGGGACCCATCTGCGCAGATGGTAATAAGAACGTTAACATTGAAACAGAGGCATTAAAATGTTTTCTTTGCAGAGATTGGTGTGAATATGCAGAGTAATTCCATGGTTCGCTATGACTTCCTTGGCAGCTACAAGTCAACTATTGCTGAGAAATTGAGAATTGGATTCACGACTACAGAGCCAAAGGGATTCCTAATGGGTCTCTTCTCGAACATAACTGGGGAGTACTTGACCCTTTTAGTTTCCAACTCTGGTCATCTCCGACTCGTCTTTGATTTTGGCTTCGAGAGGCAGGAAATCATTTTCCCTGACCATAACTTTGCCACTGGTCAATACCACGATGTCCAAATCACAAGGGCAAATTCAGGCACAAAATTAATTATGAAGGTAAGGTGTAAAATACTTGTAAAATTAGTTTACATTCTATTTTCGTATTGTTTTTCTTAGGTTGACAATTTGGAACCACATGAAGTATTTTTCAATGTGAAGACATCTGCAGACGCGCAGTTTAACAACATCCAGTATTTGTATCTTGGAAGGAACGAGTCCATGCGGGAGGGTTTTATTGGATGCATTTCGAGAGTCCAATTCGACGACCAGTACATCCTCAAGTATCTCTTCCAGGATAACCCACCAAATAACATTAGATCCCATCCTCGTAAGCACAAAGTGAAAACTAACATATTTTTTGTCTAACTTCCTTCCTTTTCAGCTGCCTTGCAAGAAGACTTTTGTGGAGTAGAGCCAAACTTCTGGGGTACGTAACTGATGTATTTCTTAGGATGTTGATAATGAGCGTCAAGTTTTTAATCTTGTTGTTTGTATACTTTTGTAGGTGATGAAGTTGTTGAAATCCGTCCTCCGTTTGACTTGGACGAAAACAAGATCAACCGAGTTTACTTGACCTCTACATTGGAAAGTGCAGTCCTGGGAGGAGTCCTTGCTCTCTTGTTCCTTGCCATCCTCCTCATGTGTCTCCTCATTGGGAGACACTTGAGTCAGCACAAGGGACAGTACTTAACCCAGGAGGACGAAGGAGCAGCTGATGCCAGTGACCCCAATGAAGCAGCTATCCAAGGGGTGACGGGCCATAGCGTCCAAATCAAGAGAGAATGGTTCATCTAAACTCATTGCTTTAGAGACACCCACCGCACAAAAGACACATCAACTTGTAATAACTTATTCCGAGTGACTTACACCTGTGAATCAGAACGCCAGCCTTTGTTTTTTACCTCTATGAACAACTCCCTCTTGATGGGGTTCAGATTTAATAAGAATCCATACTTTATTCAAACGTCCTTGGGAGAACTTGTCAATGATTGGTGGTTGGCAGTGGGAGGGGTTTAGCAAGCTGTTTCCCCATTGGCTCCCTCCAGTTCCACCTTCTTGTCATCGCCTCCCGGACCTCCCTTTGTCTTCTTCTTCTTCTTACCAGGATTCACTCCAGCCGCAAGCACTTTCTGGAATGTTAAAATTAGGATTAGAACTAGAATTATTAGTTTCTTAGTTATTTACCTTGAGTTCCTCATCCTCCAGTTTGTGCTCTGATTGGTAAGGAAGAGAGTCGAATGGAAGTCCAGTGATCTTGTGGGATCCGGACGGCATTAGGAGGACAGTGAACTTGAACTGGGCCACGATCTCACCTGCAAAGGAATTCCAGTAAGGAATACTATAGTGGCATAAGGTGTGTGTGAATGTTTACTTGGTTTTTCGTAAAGGACAGTGTATGGTTCCACTATTTTGTGAGTAATACACTCGTTCACTCCCATCTTTGCCTTCTTCTCATCTTCAAAGTCCCTGAGGTTGAAGGCCATGAGGCCGTGCTTGTTCTGCACCTCAGAGAAAAAAGCCCTGGACGTCTTTAGTTTCAGCATGTACTGATTCAGGGCAATCCGCTTGTACACGCTCACTCGCGTCTCCATCTCACGACCCTATAACACATAACACATATCTTTAGTTAAACTTTCATCTTTACATTTTAATTTTAATTGTACCTGTCCTTCTCCAGTGGATATCAGTACATCTACGCCGTAGACTTCGTTGACCTCAAAGGTCACCTTTTCGTACTCCTTCCGCTGGGCCTCATTAGGGTTCTGGATTATCGTCTTTTCTCCGTCAATCTCATTCTGGCGGAGCTCGTGGCTCAACATGCCCTCGATTGGCTTGCATTTGTAAGCTTCAGCGATCTTAGTCACTGCAGAAGTAACTTTGTCCGACTGCAAAGTAAATTAACACTAGACACTAGTCTTAATTCCCCAACCTTCCAACTTTACCTCATTCCCTGGTTTGACGAGTCTGAGAGCAGCTTCTGATGCATAATGAGCAGCTAGGATTACATCTGCTTTCCTACCGCTCACTGTAGTCTCTCCTATGACAATTGTATGCGCTACAACGGCAATGAATCCATCGATATGGGCTCCCAAGTCACTACACAATTAAAAACCCGCAATCAAACTCAACTCTGGTCAATGATCCAAGGCTGATAAACTTACACTTTGACGACATCTCCATCCTTGAGATTGTAATCGGGTTCAGAGTTGAGCGGAGAATAGTGACAAATGCAATTATTCACAGAGATGCATGTGGGGAATGCAATTCCTAAAAGTAGAAAAAATCAATGCAATGTTCACCCTTTCCTAATCTAAAAATTATACCCTTCTTCAGGTCCTTTTCTTTCTTGAACTGCTTCCCTGTCTCGTCCCTCAGCATCTGGTCTCCTGCTTTGCACACATCCCGAACAGAAGCTCCAGCCACGCACTTGGCCAGGACGACCTTGAGTGTCTCTGCAAGGTAATAGTAATAAAAGGGCCATAAGAAGGAACCCTTTGTTTCATTAAATTCCATATGTTGTTCTTACTGTTAGTTATTTCCGCTGCCATCTTGTACTTGGTGACTACCAAGTCATTCGCAATTGTATGTTCCGAGTCCTCCTTGTCCCCCATTTCTTGACCTCTTGCCTTGTGTGACCTTGTTTACAACAAAAGAATTCGCTGACCTCTCCTCAGAGTTGAGTGGCCTGTGCATGCACAATCTTGCCTCGTCATTCGCACTTCCCGCAAAACACCAAAAAATCCACTGGAATCACCACACTTCAACACACACGGACAACCATCTGGTAATTCATAATTAATCAATTAATCAATTTAAAATAATCATCAACTACAACAAAAGGCCAGAAACAGGTTTTAAACAAACACAATTAATTATATGGATTACTTTAATTAGCAAAAAAACGATTCTCTATAAAAACTCTCTAAACCAAAGAGAATCGTTGCTCTTTTTTCTCCTTTTTTCTCTCAATGAATTTCCATTTTATTATAGGTTAGGTAGTTTTAATTTAATTATTAATTGAAATTAATCGTATTGTTGTTATATTATGTATATTAAAGGAGTTTGTAATAATTATTTTAATGTATTTATTAAATTAATTATTTGTGCCCCATCCTGCCCTTGTCCTATTGGCTGTGTCGTGTGTTTTAGATTTGTTTTAGTTTCCTTTGTTCCCATTGTGGAGAAAGTGGAGAAAGTGATCCCTTTGAATTTGCATGAGAAAGAACTGTCCCACTGCGTCCAAACACCCACGGAGAGGACTTAATTCACACCCCTTTGACTCTACTGGCTCAACTGGTGGCTGTGGGGGGTGTGGGGGGTCAAAGGGGATTTTGATATTGGATGGAAGGGATTTGGGGCTTTGGCTCTGTCCCGAATGAATGGGACTTCATCATCCCTCTGCCAGATTTAATATCCATCTCCCTAAATCATCAGCTCATGATAGCAAAGATTACAAACACTACACACTACACTCTAACACACTCTACTAGACTAGAGTTAACGATGGAGGGTAGTGTGGTAGTGTCAAACCTTCCCCTCTGTCAATGTGGCCATCAACCGGATCATCATAATGACACTGGATTAAGGTACTTTCACTGGCCTGGCAGGTGACTCTCTCCAGTGGAATTCAGATTTAATGCTCTCTTTACGAGGCTCCTGTATCAGAGAAGCTACTCAAAGGGAAAGCCAAGCTGAGTCCTGATTGGCTAGAGAGGAGACCACCGCCCCATCCGGAGCGTATAAGAAGAGCTGGGCCGGGCGGATCGGGACTCAGTGAGCAACGAGAGAGCGAGGGAAGCAGAAGAAGGAACCATTGAAGGTATGTTTTAGTTGACATGTTGATTCTAATGACCTTTGTAATTGGACAGGAAAGAGACAGGATAGAAATTAAGCTGTCAACCACCATTAGCAATACACTCATCCCCTGCACACTCCCACTCACTTTCACCCCTTTGCAGGCACACTTTCACCACAAACAAAGACAAACGACACCCCAATGACATTAGAACTAGGAGACAGGCTCAGTGCTCAGACAGAAGAAACTAAGAATCAAAAATTTATATCTCACTGTCTTATGTCCTTTGTGTTTTCCAGCCCTGCTAACTCTTAGAATGAGACAAGGAGTGTGGATGAGCTGTCCTCTGACCCATGCAATGAAGGACATTGTCTTCCTCGGCCTCCTCCTGGTCGCTCTCTCCCCTTCAGTCACCGAAGGTAAGCGGGATGCTTTAGTAATCTAAAGAGCATGTATCCATGACTCCACTTCCTGGAGAGGATCCATTAGGCCCCTTTGCTTTGCTGTGGTTTCAAGTGGGGTTGATCGGTTGGCTGGTTGGATTATGGAAGATGGGATGGTTCCCCGTGGGCGGGTGGGTCTCTAATTGACCTGGAGAGCCTAATTTGCATAAAGTGATTTGGAGGAGGGGCAGAGTGCCTTGTAAGGAAGTGTTGAACTTTGTTGTTGTAATTTCATTTGGACGAGAGTGCTTCCGTCCCTCATGAATAATGACGACATGGAATGGGACAACCCACCTGAGGAATAACGCCAAATGGCAAACACGCATAAATCCACACAAAAAAGGCTCCCGTCGTGGCACCGTGCCACGGCGAGGGTGAGTGGGGCTATTCGGGAGCTCCGTGGGACTGCCCTTCGCTCCCACTCATCTCCCCTTCCTCTCCAAACACCGAAAGTCTAAAGTTTCGTTTTTTTAAATCCGCCTAAAGGGAAATTAGACACAACTCAATTAAGTCGGAGAAAGTTCACTCTCCAACACGTCAGTTCCAATTCATTTTCTTGAGGAATCAACACACACTCACAAACGACGTCATGCTTTCACCCGAATGAAGAGTAGGACAAATGGCGCAGTGAGGGAGAAAGGGGGCTCACTCATAGCCCAAGTATTTGTGCAGAATAAAGGAAATGCAACAAAGGCCGTTTAGGACTAATCACACACACAATTCACAAGTTTTGAATCGTGCTGGAGTAGTTCCACAGTGGTTATCGTAAGGTATCATAAGCTAGAGAATGGATAGCGTGGGAGGGGGTGAGCCCAACTTTCTCCTCCTTAAAGTGAAAGTTGTGATTGGTCAATATCCATTACAAAAAAAACTAAATCAAACTGAACTCTTTCTCTTCCAGGTAGGTGCACAATGTATGGACACTCGTGCTTTGGTAAGAGAGTTGACTTTAATGCGGAACCCTTATTGACCTTTAACTCTATTTTCCAGGTGCTCATGGAAAGCGTGGACTTGAGGTTGGCAGAGGCCCCGAGGGAGGTAGTTTTGGCCCTCTCCTGCCCGTGGGCGAGGTGGTGAACGGCAGGAGCCTTGACTACGATGCTCCACGGAACAGGGTGTCCCCACTGCTCAGAGAATGGGTAATGGTACTAAGCTGCTAATTGGGTAATTGGGTGTTAATTGATTGATGATGTTGATAGGTTCTGGGAGTGCGGCGAGATAGTGGTGACGAAGTTCCTTCGAAGGAGGAGAGGAGGAAGTAGCTTCCTTTCCTCTCTGCGTAGTTTAGTTGTAGTTCGTAGATTCCTTTTAATTCCAGCCCTAATTAGCCCCTTCTTTCCAGCTGGAATGAGTAGAAGATTAGCATGGAAAGTATTATCTCTGGGGAATAAATTGGAAAGACTAGAGATTGGAGTTTGATTCCGTCGAGTCCTTTTACTTGTTCTTCTTACTTATTCCGCCCAGGACCCACCTGTCAGACCCAAAGAAACCCGGGCAATCATTCACTCGGCTGAACAACCACTCCACTCTTTATTAACCACACAAATCAGAATCAAATGGATGAGTTAGGAAGGGGGTATTGAGGATGCACCAGATGGAGGACAGATGGATGACCTTATGGGCCGAGCAAGCGACCCAGCAGTTGGGCGTGGCCCCGCAATCCAACCAATAACACTTCCCGCTCTCCAGAGTGTTCAGATGACGAACTGGACAAAAGATAAACAGTCAAGTGACGATGAGCTGACTGACGAAAGTGCCTTATGCTATGCTGTCTGGAGATTGGCTTGTGTCTCACCTTGGCTTCCTCCAGTGATACGTTGGAGCTGGCTCGGGACCTGCAGGGACAAAGTCCAGTTCCTCTCCAGCTAGCCCTTCTTCAACGGACCCCTCCCTCACTGCCTCGCTCGCTTGCTGCTGGGCTGAGTTCAGCCAATCATCGTAAACTGCAAAGATACAAAGGAAAAGTCAACATTCAATCCCACTGGAAAGAAGGGTAGATAGATGGCGCTCAGGAAATGGTGGCTAGCACACTGCCTGAACCTGGAATTGCCTTTTGCTTTGAAACTTTGGGCCCATTGAAACGTTTGGCCTTGGAATGTGTAAGAATAGGATTCTGTAGTAGGTATTTCTTTGAGGTGATTTGTGAATGAATGGGCCGTTGTAGAATTGTTTGTACTCACGTGTGTCCTGTGTCTCTTGCCTCTGTTCCTGTGCTGGCTGACTCCTCTTCCCGTGACCTGTTCCGATTAGAAGTTAATGGATGAGTGGGTGGTTAATTGCTCCTCCCCTTGAAAGTGGTGGGGTGTGACATGCAAGGGACTCTAATTGACATCCATCGATCCACACAAACGGAAGGAAGGGCAACTAAACCCACTCCCAGCACACCGGAACGAAACGCATTCGGAGGTGTGTAGAGTAGCAGGGGTCCCTTATGAAGTGCTCATAAATCAAGCCCCCTCGGCTGGTTGATGGGGTCGTAAAAGGAAATCAACAGGTAAGATGGCCTCATTCCCTCCTCCACAATCCATCCCACGGAATCCCTTCCAGGCACATCCCCGTCTCTCAGACTGACAGGCTTCTAATTAACATCAACAAAAGTCATCCTCCTTCTGAAGAAGATTCCAATTGAACTTTCTGGGAAATGGACACTTTCACCGCCCCTCGTCCCAGTTGGGTTAGAGGGTGAAAGCACCAGCTCCACAGACAACCAAATCTCTCCCAATGTCTCCCATTCCTTTGAAGTTCCATTTGTAAAAGTGCAAATGCATACGTTGATTGTTCCACTACTTACCTCCCCAGCACCTGTGACCCCATCGGAGGCAGTTGCCTGGAAAGCAACAATCATAAGAGTTCAATCATGAGTACCTATAGTCTTATTTTGTTCTGCCTTACCTGACCCCTGTGGTAGACTTTGAATGGCAATGAGTGTGCATAAGGTAATCAGTGCTGAAGTCCTCCTTAGCCCCATGACCTTTATTTTGGTTTTTAGGTGGTCCAGTTGAGTAGTTGAGTTGTTTGATGGAATCGGTGGAGTGTAATGGTTGCGTGGTTTGATTGTGCTGTCTCTTTATACGGAGCGAGCAGGGCAAGAAGTGGGTGGAAGTGACGCCTCCACGGGATCAAAATCCGAAACAAAGGGACCCACCCCCTCAGCCACACGGCCACTGGAGCAGGGAAAGAGCTGAGCTGGAAGGAGGTTAGAGGAAGGGATGAAGCGTGTATTTCTTTCTGTGCTGGAAGGAGAACTTCCACCTGTTGACTCTTTCTCCGGAAGAAACCAAAGACAAAGTCACTTTCTCCACTCTAACACTCCCCTACGGAAGCTCCTCTTTTATTCCATTAGAACTAATTGAATCTACAACAAAATTAATCACGGATAACAAGGAGTTGACGACAGTCAGACAGTCGTGTCTACAGCTCATCAGTCCCTCTCTTCCTCTGTCGGCTCACACTCCCTTTCCATGCATTTACGTTGAAGCGGTGGATCCTCCCGTAGTCTTCACAAGAAACCAAGGGATTCCTAAAAACAAAAATTCAATTAATGCACAATAATCTCAATGCAGTTGCAATGCAATGCAGTTGATCTTACGTCGGTGAGAGAGTGTGGAATGGCCTGAGTGGGACGTAGCTTAGGTCCGTGGTCATGCAGAGGAACGCACTCAGCGTCGTTCTCCTGATTTCCCTCAACTGTGCCTGAGTGAAGCCATAGGCATGGTCATGTGTGTAGAAGAATCTGTCTGCAAGACGCAATCGCTGGAACTGGAAGGAAACGATGCAGTGGTGCGTAGGGCCAAGCAGGGAACCTCCAACGTGCTTCTCCGCAATTCCACCCGCGTACAAGTCCACGTCATCAGGGTGACGGTAAAGGCGAGAAAGATCTTCTACAGTCTAAACGTAAACAAAAAGGGTTAAGAGACATGTAAGCAATAGAGTGTTGGACTTTGGAAGCTAAATACCTGAGGATCGATGTGGTCCAGGAAGTCGTTGAATGAAGTGGCCCTTGGAAGTCCACAAATGACCCTGTAGTCGTTGTAGGATCCAAGGCCGTAGTCCCTTCCTCTCTGCATGTTGAAAGCCCCAATGTCCAGGCCAAATGATCTCTTGTCCTTGAGGAGGAAGTCTGAAATGGCAGGGTCATAGTATTTGTCATGCTTCCTCTGAGGGGCGATGATGTATCCACGTAACAGCCTTTTGAGGTTCCTTGGTTCCTTGTAGAGGATGGCTGAATTGTAAAAGTTCTCTAGCGGAAGTACTTCCTCTACTCGGTATTCCTCGTCCCCCAAGTAGATCTGGCCGTAGACGGACGTATGGAGGCGGAATGCTGAACCTGAGAACTCTACATATATCCATGGCTTGGCCCGCTCGTCATAGTCCCGTGAATGCCCTTCCCCTTGCACAAGGCCATATTCAAGCACTGCTTCACGACCTAAACACAAAGCATTTAAATGAATGAAATAATAAGTGCTGAGCACCGTGTTTACCCAAAAGAATTGGCAAGTATTCGTTATAGACGATGTGTTGGTTGATGGCAATGTTGATCCTCCGTGCTTCCTGGTAAATTTCCTCATCCTCCCAATAGCGGTTGACTCTCTTCAACTGCTTCGCAAGGAAGTTGTGAGCCCTAGTGGACAGGATTTGGAAGAGAGTGAGTCCAGGGTGGATCGTGGTACGAAGGTCTCCTGACTTGAAGCAGAACCCTGCAGAGGAGTTGAAGCACTCTGCATTTGTGTCCAGTGGCAAGTAGTCTTCGTGACCAACTTTTGACGTCAACAGGAGTCCATCTTTCCCAAGGCGAAGGGCCAAGGACTCGTTGAGTGTTCGGCCGTACTGAAGAGACAAGTCGAGGTGAGACGTTTGGTAGTTGATCTGCAACAAATTCAAGCAAATTGATAAAAACAAATTAAAAATAAAGTGAGAAATGGAAATTAAGTTAATAATTGTTCTGACGGGATTGGCATATCCAACTGTACAGGCGTAGTTGGGTGCTAGAATTCCCCTTGCAAAGTTGAGACAGTCTTCCTGCGTGCGTGGGCCATAGAAAGGATCTTGCTGGATGGGTACTGCCAGGCACTTGGGGTGTACTTGGTTCTCCTTCCCCTTGTATCCGTAGCAGCAGTCCAAGAACTGCCCGTCCTGTGCCTGGTAGAACGGCGTATGAACGAGGTCATGGGTGATAAACTGTCCAAAGTTTACAAACAACATGTTTACGCCGGCATTCTCTACATTCTTGTCGGGAAGTGCTTGGTAACGGATGGATCTGGGAGTTGGCAGTGGGGATCCGTCCACACTCCGTCGAATGGAATGAATTCCGTCAGAGTATCTAGGGGTAATGAGAGAATTCTCAAGGGATGACCTTTGACGTTGAGGCTGGGGTGTAATTTACCTGGGAATTGCAATCCTCCCAAGGATTGAGTTTGATTGTCCGTAGTATGGGAACCGAACATTGTTGCAAGATCCGTCCAGACTCCTGTATTTAGAGACATAGCACTTCCGGTAGTAAGAGGCACAAACATCCCCGTGCTTCTGCGGCAAATACTCAAGAAATTCAATCAAGCGGAGACCACCAGAGTACGCAGAAGTGGGATTGTAGCCATGTCTAAAAGGAAAGGTCAAGGTCAAAGTGAGGTCAAGGGTTACTGTGAAACTTACTCTTTGACGAGGTAGTCTGTGACCCTGCTGAGGAAATAGCCCGTGTCTGCGACGTCCTTTGGATCTTGATTGTAGTTCTCCTGTGCTATTCCATTCCCCCAGTATGAAGGGTCGTCCTCCCCACGACCAAGGCCTCTGTCGTCCCCATACACTTTCCTCTCGTAGTCTACAGCGTACGCGATCCCATTTATGATCCCTTCCAATGGGACTGGGACGTTTGAAGTGTTGTACCCGAACTGAAGGGGGTTGTAAACCAGTACACTCTTGTAACTCTGGACAGAGGCTAAAGTGGCGATGAGGAAGAGGAGGACGAAGGAAGGGACCATGGCTGGACAAGTGGCTGTGACCAACTGGAAGGAAGTTTGGCCAGCAGATGAGGAAGAAGGAAAGGAATGACCTTCAACTTGAACTTTCTGGAAAGGAGTCACTCCGAATCATCCAATCAAGACATTCACCTCAACCACCTAATCAGACGACGCCAATCTCCAATTGACATTGAATTCACCTGGAGAAATCCCATGTCCGGCTTATCACTGTATTCCTGCAAGGAGCTTTAATTGCCATATTAGGCTTGTGTGTTTCCAATGAGAGATGGTTAATTTGTGGGTCATTGGCCAAGAAGGGACGGAGGTTGTTTGGTTCTTAATTGCTCTGGGCGGCCCAACATCCTGCCCTGTCGTCAATGTCATCCGGAGGCCAGTCAGACTCAAGGTCGACACAAACACCCTCAATCATTCCTTTCAACGAATGACCTCCTTCGCCCAATCTAAATACAAGCAAAGTCAACTCAGAAGATAATTAATTAACTTAATTGGTGTCTCTTTGCTTACAGCTCAATTGCATCTCTTGTGCGGATGAACTTTCCTTTCATCTTCAAGTTGAGGGGCAATGGGGAATTCCTAGAGAGGTCAAGAGGTCAACTAATGCACACTAAATTGGTCATTGCAAAGACTTTACGGATCTTTCCTCTTGATTGTTTTCATGTACTCCCAGTGCCCTTGTCCAGTACCGAGATTTTCGAACCTGAACGTATGCCTTGGTCTGTCAGGATGAACCCTGCATCCATTGGTCCTGCAACTCGTAAACAGGAAACGACCGTCCCAGGGAGAGCGTCGGACAAAATCAAAATGGAAGCCAAGCAAGTCAGCAGCGGACAAAAGTTCGAGGAGAGAACCTTCGGTAGAGTCCTTGGACATCCGATGCAAGTACATGTCACGACCACTCTCGTCCCTTCCAGGCCAGCAACAAGGCCAACGCCCTCTTCTGGGAGACTGCTGAGGGGTTGGGCAGTGGCTGAGAATCTTTGGTCCAAAGCGAGTCCATTTCCTCCGGGTATGCTCCACTGTCGCCAAACGAATCCTCCGGTGTTCTTCTTCCGAAGAGTAAAGTGCCTGTGCGACGGCGCGGAACAAACAACTCCCCTTGCCTTCGTTCGGAAGGAGACTAAAGAGACCTACACCCTCTAGGCAGAGGCAAAGATCCATCTCAGGCACCAGCCCTTAGGGGCAAGTTTGTTTGTCCCTACTAGATCCTGCACTTGTTTCCCAGCAAATTAGACTAATTCAACTACGTTTACTAAAAGTTAAGTAAGGCCAAGTTACTTTCTATTATAATTGGAGTGGTACTTAATTTTTGTAAATTTTTATTTTTCATTGTTTTGTTTTGGAGAAGTCAAGAGATCCAGAGGGTGCAGGGCAGTGCCCTTGGTCACACTCACTGACGATTGGCTACAAAAAGACACGACACTCATCCACGATTTAAACTAATCTTGGTCTGTGCAGGCGAGGCTGCTGAGTCGGTAGGGGAAATGAGGTCAGCGACAGAGGCCTTGCGTCACCAGGATGTCGTCAATGCCTAGCGTCACTTTCCCTTCACTCCTTGGCACTTGGAAGATTAACATGAAGTTGGAGCGGAGATTCTGAAGCTGGATGGTGGCCGTGAGCCAATCAGAAGCTCCCTTTGACTCCTCTCGCACTTCGACGAGGCGTGGTTTTTGACTGAGTGTCCCTGCAGTGACACGCAGAGGCCGCACTCCAGTCCCTTCCGTCACCTTGTTGTAGCGGAAGGAGAGACAAACTTTCCCTTCCTCCTTTGGCTCCATGAGTGAGCGGATAAAGAGGTTAGAAGTGGTGCCTGAGGAGACTGTAGTTCTGAAACCACGCCCAAACGTCTCTGTGTCTGTGTAATTCCATGGCTCTCCAGTGAAGCGAATCGGGCAGGAAGAGAAGCCAAAGTCGCAGTAGAGCAGGATGGAGTTCGTGTCGGAAACTCGGCTCACGACTGAGGCAGACTCCCTCCGTACGCTCAACAGCGTCCCACTTGTTTCCTCCGTTGGGTAAATGCGAGGACTAAAGCGGAATGGCTCTCGTGTGGAAGTTGTTGGGACGAAGGAAAGGCGTTCCTGGTTCCCTGAAGTGTTGAGTGTGTTGTAGTTGAAGCGAGATTCTTTTCTCTTGGGGAAGTTTGACCTTGTTTCAAACTGGATATCGTTGGACTCGATTTCGTTGATCGCTGCTGGCGGTGGTCTGGTTGTTGTTCTAGCGGTAGTTGTGGTGGTGGTTGTAGTAGTAGTAGTGGTAGTGGGAGCAGGGTTGAATCGAGCGGTGCTCGCCGTGGGGAAAATAAGACGAGAGGATGCGGAGTCTAAAGGAAAATGGATAGAAATTAGCTTATACACATGGAAATAGAGGCGGAGCTTTAAGTCTCACCTGAGCAAAGTCCTGGATTCTTGGCTGAGCATGTAGTTCCTTCCGGACATGCTGAGCAAGGTGCTCCTCGTTGATACATTTCAGTGGTGATGATGTTTCCAGCAGCTCCATAGTTGCAAATGTACAGCTTCCTGTTCCATTTTCCTTCGTTGTAGTAGGAGTAGCCACAACCCATGCGACTCGTCTCTGCCCAGAGCATCTGCGTGTAGTGGCCAAGAGGTTTGATGAAACTGGAATACAGAAATGACTCACAATTACTTTTAGGAAAGGACAAGTTTTTTTTTCATTAAAAAACTTAGTTTTTCCATTAAAACTGAGCGTAGACAATTTATGGAACTACCCCTCGGAGCGTGTTGCCTAATTACATCATGTTTAATTTTTTCCGTCACTACGACCACGTTGGTTCGTGACGAAAGAATTGTCGTATCGGAGCCATGTCGGCTTCAAATTCCTTTTGCGGAGAGGTGAGATTGATCGTAAAAGTCAAATACTTGTGGCACTTTAGTGTGATAAAGGAAAGAAACAGGTTTTGGATTTGCATAAATCTGAATGGCAATCGATCTTGGAGATCCAATTAGAATAGGGGAAATGGACAAATGACAAATGGACGAATGTGAATGAGATGAGGCTGAGTGGAGGGAAGTTGGTCAAAGTGCTTACTGGAATGGCTGGTTGTGCGCTGGGTTCCACTGGGCCACTTCATCGTACCAGGCTTCGATTGCCTGTTTCCAGTTGGACTTCGGTCTTCGGATGTTCTCACTAAACTGGTACAAGTTCTGACCAGTAAGGAACCGAGCTGTAATCCAAATCAACCAATCAAAACCCGTTCCCTTTTCCATCTTCTCAATGAGGATTCTTCTACTTACAGACTTTACGGCATTCCAGGCAATCGTGCGTGTATTTGCACTGATCAGCGAGTCGTTGTGCAGTCGCTGCTAATTCATCGTCCCACACCTGGACATCGTGAGTTACACATTAAACGGGTGCGGGGGTGTGTTAAGGACATTTAATTGATTTGTATACTCACGAGTTCCCTCATGTTGGCGGCCATGGGTTGCGGTCCAGGGCGTCCGCGTGCCTCCCTTCCCGTGGCAACTTTGCTGCGGACCCCGTTGTGCATTTCCATAATCAGTGCCCTCTCCTCTCCTGTGATCCCGATCTCAATAGGCGTCTTGCACCGTGGACCCACTCCCTAAGGAAGAAATGAAGAAAATAGATGAAGCGTGTTTGTCTTATTTTTAGTGCGTTTTCGTGGGCTCATTTTGGGTTCTTTTGTTGTTTTCCCCAAGGTCTGAGTGGACATCGATTTGTGGCCTCCTCCTCCTTGTCGTGACTCGTTTGGGCCAAGTGAATGGAGGAAGGGAGAGATTAACTTCATAATTGCAATTAATGGCACAGTTCCACCCAAACAAAAAAGGAGAGTCCAAAGGGCGACTGCTCCAAAGGGAAGTGGGGAAAACAAACAAGGGGCTTGTCCACTCCTGGACCCGCCGAACCCGCTGCAGGTCCAGGAAAACGACCTTGGAATCCTCACTCCCATTCCACTGAGATTCCACTGCACTTTGCTTTCGTTTGGGTTTTAAATAGGAGGTGAGAATGGTTGATTGCTTACAGTGAATTTGCAGAGCGTGTGTTGTGGCGTCATGGCGCAGTATTGATTCTGCGTGGTAGCTCCGAAGAGCCCCATGAACAAAGCAAGTCCGAGCAGACTGAAACAACGTCCGACCTCCATGGTGCCTGGAGAGAAAAGAAAGGCTCAGACTGGGTTGCTGTCTGATGTCGTTGGACGTGAACAAGGTGAGGAGGGGGGAGTGTCACATTTGTCACCCGACTCCGGCCTCCAGGCGTCCAAAACCGGATTCTGGGTGACGACTGAGAGAGGATCACGGCCACTCGCCGTGCCAATGCAACTCCGCTTGTGCAATCCCAGGTGGACCAGGAATGGCCAGGGATGGCCCATGGAGTTTTGAGGAAGGTCAAGGTGGAGAAGATGCTTTGTGAAGAACAAGGAAGAGCCCTTACGTGTCCCTTCGTTTGGTGCTTTCCCCAGTGGTTTGTGGTGGAATTGCTTCTTGGTTGCGTGGTGACTGGATGCGTGTCGTTGCTTCACTGAGTCCCATCTCCTCCTCCCCACACCTTCAAATAGGTGTCCAAACAAAGATGTTTTTTTTTCTGGAAGGTGGATTGTTAGTTGGTGATCTTGGTGGGGTGAGGCTGCCTTGTCCTTCGACCTGTTCTTGCGAGGTGCCAGTCTGTCTCCCAACACCAACGAATCTCCAAGTGGGAAGAATGAAGGATTCCAAGGCCCCACTCACCCCCACACCTGGTGGCCCACCTCAAATGAATGGGCTTTTATGAGGGGGCACTAAAACAATTACTACAATTAGAGACGGTGAGCTAAGGAGAGAAGAGGGAATGAATGGAGGTTTATGGCTTACACTAATTTCAAGAAGTGGGGCTGACGTGCATGTCAACGGAGTCATTGTTGCTGACATCAGTGGACACAACAAAGTACTAATCCGAAATCCGATTTGAGATGACGCTCTTCCTCTAATCCCCTCGTGTGGCTTCTAATCCTCTTGCTTTCTCCGTCACACCGCAGAGGAAGCTCTCCTTGTTCGTCATGTTGTGAGGCAGGTGATCAGAGGTCAATCCATTGTTGGTGTGAATAACTTTGAGTTAATGGCTCCTGTCAGTGGAGTTGACTTTTGACGTCCCATGGACAACCCACTATTTGGCCACCTGCAAAACCACAAGCACAAAACATGAAAGCACCGCATCCAGTTCTCCCTCATCTCCATTCCGCGGATGCAGCGGAAGGAAGGGGTAGTTTCTACTTTGTATTTTTCAAATTTTGCAGCGAGTTGGCTCTGTCCACCTGGTCGTCTGGTGTTCCTGCCAATTGGGTTTGTGGGGTTGGCTTGAGTGTTAATTGAGTTCATGCGGAGTCAGTCACTTCGGTGTGTGACTGCTCATTACCTCATCCATCCCTCTTTCCAGTTTGTCCACTAATTAGCATATAACTTAAGTTATTCTGCTCATCTGCCTGACTTGTATTCCTGGAGAGAGTCCACTGTGTCCTCCCCAGCATGGCAACAGGTCAATCAGAGGAGACAATGGACACTCCCTGCAACAGCAAAAAAGAAGAAAAAAGAATTATTAGTGTCATTGGGCAGTGGCGAGGAATAATTCATGCTCACTTCATTAAAAACCAACACCGTCGTCCAATAAAAATACAAACCAGTCATTTACAACCACTGCCAACTTAACAATCAACCACACACCATTCATTTTTAGTACAACCTGTGAAAATATTTTAATTCCATGCTTTTATGACCCCAGAATTCCCAATGACTTGGAATGCACTAGGGTTTTCTAACCGTTTTTTGAGACGAATGAGATGTGGGCGGGAGTGGACTCACCAGCCAATGTAACACATCCGAAAAACTGAAAAAATCAGGAAGTAAAAAGTCAGTTTTAATGGGGATTTGTCATTGTATTTGACGTCTGTCTCTGACGTGAGTTTGTGAGGAATTACCTCAGTTGAGTGACAGCGGTTGCGCCCATTGACCTTGACCCTATTGGCAGACCATCAAAGGACTAACTTCATAAGGATGGATGCACTTCTTGGCTCTCCTGTTGAAGTTCTTGAACTCCTCGCTGAAATGGGAGACCTCCTGGGGGTTGGGGAATTCTACCAGGATCCAAGAACACTTCAGCTCATCGTCCGTCTTCTCCAGGATAAAGTGGAACCAACCAAGTTGGCAGAACTTCTTCGGAACTGGAGAGAAAGGAAGGACAAGGACCTACCAAGTATAAACTAAAGTTAAATCCATCCACATCCAAAATATTCAATAATTTATTCACCAATAAATATTAAGCTCTAAGGCTACAGCTCCGCCTTTGTTCGTTTCTTCCTCCCCTCGTGGACTTGGCCTTCAAGGGTGATATCTTTCACACCTTCTTGTTCCAGGAAATATTCCTTTGTTTCCCATGCCTGTGCACCGTCGTGGAACAGGAAAATTGCTCGGGCATCGTCTATCACGTACCTTAAATCAGGGATTAAATTATTCATAAACATTCCATAGATTGTCTTTAAAATTGAGTACCTCTCTGCCTGTATGTGGTCGTTCCTGAGTGCCCCTTGCCATAGACTGGTGAGCGTCTCGGATTCTGCACGTGTCGGGTTCCCATCCAGATTCACAAACATCATGATTGTCTTGCCTTTCTTGGAAAGCTTCATGAGGTCATCCGGTGAGTATGATTCAAGCTGGTATTGAAACAATTCTCAGTAATAAAGTCGATGTCATTCGTATGAGCTTCTGTACCTTGCTGAGATCGATGTTAGGTGCAATGGGGGGAGGTTTTTTGTGTTCTGGAAGCTCATCGTCTGGAAGCGGTTCATCATCCTCCTGTAAAATGGGTTTTGATTGATTGGTTATTAATTATGGCAGTGTCGGTGGTTACCTCCCACTGGTCGAGGAGTCTCTCCAGGTCAGCTTCATCAAAGTCCCGAATGTCCTTCTTGGCCCATGCAGGTTTCTCTTTTGGTTTCTTGGCATTGGCAATGGAAGCGGAGATGAAGAGGAGGAAGAGGCAGAGGAGACGTATCTCCATTAATCTGTATTCAATTAATTAACACTAATTAAGTTAATTGACCTGGAAAAGTTAGCGCTTTGGATGGAAAGGAAGTTTTGTTGACGTGTGTGTGGCTACAGGAAAAGTTACTCCCCTCCCCTCGTCCCCACATGAGAGTTGGGCGCTCGAAAGCGTATTTGCTCGAAAGCCTTATTTAGTTTTAGAAATTCTAAAACAAGTTTAATTTTAAAACAGTTTTCCTCTTGATTTTATATGAAGAGCAATGTCTGAGGTATAGATGAATATCCCATTTTAATGAACTGAATGGCGACTATAGGCCAAGATAAGTTCAACACTGAACTCTGGCCAATCCCAAGGTATATAATCCCCTCATTTTTGCAATACGTTTCATTTGCTCCATTTAGGATTGGTCCCTGAGAATAATCTTCTCCAGCTGGGTATACCTGGCCACCATTGGATCGTAGATCTAATATAATATCAACTAGTTAGCCAATGACAATGCTCCAGTTAAGCTATTTTCACCTGAGCTGCGTCTGGGTTTGGCTCGCAAGCGAGCTTGAGCCCCCGCTTGTCCCCCACCAACTCAGCTAGTGACAGCGATGACCCAGTGATTGCATGCTTTGCTCTGTAACATCCTCCAAGTGCCCCAGCATTCACCAATTCCTACACAAAAAGTGAAAAGTCTTTCCAAAATTTGAATATTTGTGAAGAACGTTCATGCCTGGACGTAAACCGGAGCGTTGAAGACGTCAGACAAAACCTGGAGAATGGACGAGGATGAGGAACCTCCTCCAGTGGCCACAATCCGAGTTCCCTTTGCTAAAGCATTCAAGTTAAAATCATAAGGATTACAGTGTTGTATAAACTTACTCATTTTGACGCCAATTCTTGTTTGCAAGAGACTTCTTTTGGCGATGAATTGTCCTTCTACAAGGGCCCTCACTTCAGTCCCTGCATCAGCAAATTCAGCTATGCGCTTTCCGTCAGAGTTGAATAAATGCCATCCAGCTAAAAATAAAAACTTCATCTTGGAAACTACCCAAAGTTCGATAGGTTACTCCATCTCCATGTCCATGTATTTGCACCTTTTGCTTTCGGGATGATTTCATCATCGTCAAAGAAGAATCCGATGAAGCCTTGGTTTCCCCTTGGGGTTGACTCCAGTAGTTGGTCGAATCGAGTCCAGGAATCATCAGCCAATTTCCTCTTCTTTCGCTCCCGTGTGAGTGATCCGTTGATGAAACAGAGGAGTGCCATGTAGGCATCCGGGTTGACAGGGTTCACAAAAATGTGACCTTCCGTCAAGGGCAATTCTGGCAATTCTTCCAGGGAGAGGAACAGTGTGTCCGAAGTACCCAGGGAAATTGCAATCTCATCAGGACCAATGCACATTCCTGCAAATAACAAGTCAAGGAATGAATGTTTTGCAAAATGTGCTTGAAGACTTTCCGCTTACCTGCAAATGAGCTTGGGTTGTCTCCAGTGAAAGAAAGGATTTTGCATTCGGGACTGAATCCAAACCGTTCTACAAAATATGGAGATATCTTGCCCTGAACGGCAGTGGAGGGGACTGGGTCACCAAGTTTGAGGACCAATTCAGAAGATTCATTCGTGAGTGCTAGAACGCATTCCTCTGACCATTTCTTCCTTCGAATGTCCATTAGGTTCATGCCAGAAGCATCAGCGTAATCGATGGCGGCGAAATCCCCAAGAAAAACGGAACACAAAAAACTCGACACAAGGGAAATTCTCTGGAGAAATATAAAGAAAGCGTCGGTGGTGGGTATTGGAGAAGGACGTGTATTTCACCTCTGTGGCATCGTACGCATTCCTCTTTGTCTGGAACAACTTCGAGATTTGACTCCCAGTGAATCGCTCATAAGCTCTCGATCCAGTCAGACAAGAAACCATCTGGAAAACATACACTGTAAAATGGGGTTGAATAATAGGATCATATTCCTAAAACCTCAGCTCCGCCAAGCGTCTTCTCTAGTTGGTCGCAGATCGATGTTGTGCTTGAGTCCATCCAAACGGGGGAATGCTGGACTGAAAATGCAAGAGCAAGTTCTTCATGGAGGAAGTTCTGAGGGTTCATCCCCTGCAGTATCGCTCTAGCACCAGCTTTCCAGTAAACACTCCCATGTTGCTAAACACAAAAAGTCCCATTAAAATAAGAATTTTGTATAATTAAGAGCCTACCTGTGCTGCTCCTGACACTCCAAGGACTTCTTCAAACTCCAATCCAGCAACCCTTAGTTTCTCCAGGACGATTGACAAGGCCTTCAGCCACAAAAGTGGATCCACCGTCACAACTTTTCCATCCCGATTCACGCCGCCTGAAGTTCTACAAAATGTTAAAAACAGATATTGAATGTTGAAGAAGTTAATGGAGCACGTGGCGAACAAGAATTTTCACTTGAATTCAGGGAGTTCTGAGTCAAAGTTGACTGCTGCCTCGTACACTTCATCCAACTCTTCATTCACCACAATCGCCTTTGCCTGGAAACAAATACCAAATCCCGTATACAGCATGACAGCAAAATAAATGTTGATTTCTAATTACCGACTGGGTGCCAAAATCCAACCCCAAATACATGTTGATCTTAGGAATTCTGCTGCTCCAGTCACTTACTTTTGCCTTGCCTCGTGGGTTGTTGATCTTTTGAGTTGAACTTAGTTCAAGGTCATTCACTCATTCACAAAGCAAAAGAGTGGACTTGTGAAGTGGAGCGTGTTGAGAGTTGGACTCTGTTCCCCTTGAGTCTTCATTTATTTCAAGCTCAAGTGAGGTAATCATAAATTATGGATGCTAATTAACAGTCAACGAAGTGTGGAGAAAGTCAGCTCAAGTTGAGTGTATTCACAAGGGCAGTGAGTTCATCCAGCTCCTCAAGCACCTCACTCTTACGACCAATCTTCTCCAGCTAAAATTAAAATCAATCAGTCAAACAATTATAATAAAAACCGTTCCGTTCCTCACCTGCTCTTTTTCTGGATTCTGGAGTTCCCCTGAGCTGATTTTGAGTTCCAGACTCTGAATGTCTTTCAGTTTCTTACGTACATTCCGAAGTCGTTTGACTGGGTCGGTGGCTGAGGCGGGTTCCTTGGACTCTTGTGGCACTGGCACTTTAATTTCCTTGACCTCTTCCCCCTTGGCCTTCCCTTTCTTCTTCTTCTTCCCTCCAGTCTTCTTCTCCTCCTCTTCCGGATTGGTTATAAAGTTGAGTCCAGGGATCCTGGTGGCTGGCTCGTAGTTCCCAATAGGGAAGTACAATGCGGATGAAGTCTCCTTATTACGGACATTCGAACCCCCCGTTGAACCCACTGGACGTGGTTGGTCCTGCTTCCCTTTGCTCACATACAGGGGCTGCACGAATTACAAATTCAGTCCATAGTATAGTTTGTCTTGGGTATAATTTACAATAATTACCTGTTCATCCTGAGGCACATATCCATCCCTGACTCTGATTGGTCTTCGCCACGTCCCATCCGGTCGCTGTGTCGCCGGGATAAACGTGTTACCTGGAAAATAAAGAATTTAAGTTAAGCCACGCCGTTTAGTTTCTTTTGAGGTTTCTAGTGTTACCCGTGTCATCCTGAATGTAGTTTACTGACGACATCTTGAACCGATTAAAATCCCAAGGGGGTCAATGGACTCCTTCGTTCGCTAACTTCCAATTGAAAGAAACCGATGGAAAAGTGCTTGTGGAACTGTCCATGAGCTCATGCTGGAGTCCGCATTTTCCTCGGCTTTTCGCAGCTGCTGATTTGTTTGGAATGTGGCGCCGATGAATTCAGTCAATGCAATTTAGATCCTGAGAACAGGGGCAGGTGAGGCCTTGGACAGGGACCCCTTGAGGGAGCCTGTTTGGATGTCAAGGTCGTGAGAGATGAGGCCAGTCGTCTGTCCCGGGTTTCCACCGCCCACGCATTCGGTGTCTCTCTAGAGGAATTCGGTGCGTGGGTTGCTCGCTTGTGTTGGTAGCCCAAGTGGATGAGATCAGATTCCTTGTCCTTGATGCGATATAACAAGCACTTATGAATGTCGCTGGGTAATGGCGACATCAAACAGGAAATATGGCATCTGTCTCTGCAGAAAAATAAGCCAAACACAACAGTTAAAGACAGAAACAATTATATATCAGGATTTGGGTTCATTTCCAAAATATGTTTGGAAGAATTTCAAGCGCATTCGGATTAGAGGGTTCAAAATGCACTGCAAATGATTTGAACCCTGTTCGAAGGACTGTTGATGAGATTCTTAAATTGTTGACAGATGATGAGCATTGCAGAAGAATGTTTAGTCTTTTGGCATGATTCACACTACTATACTTCTCTTTTCGCCTTCTACTCGCTATTTCGGGATGTTTCCGAAATGGCAGACGACCTTCTGAATCAACTTGATCTCCCCCGTGCCATCCTTCTGGGGTCAAATGGGCCATGAATAGATTCATGGCCTAACAGAAAGTGGGACTCGGTGTGGCTCCCATTGGAATTGGACAAAGGGGACTTTCATGTTGACATTGTGATAATGGGAATAAAATGTGGAATTGGGATTCCCCGAAATAAACAAATGACGTCACCTTTCCCGAAATCTCCAAAGTGTGGAAGCAGGAAGGAGTCCAAGGGGAAGGAGGCTTCATTTTTAGATGGAATTTTGATCTGTGGCTCACATCCACCGATCTCTTCCAGTTGGCGTTGAGACGATGGCAGGGGAACACGATGATCTGGAAAGGCCACCTAGGTTTACACCAGAATGGCCTCCCTCATCAGCACCAAAGGTAAACCAATTATTACGAAGGGGAAGACCATTTTCCAGTTTCTCTTTTCCAGGCACTTCCGAACATATTCACCCGTGTGTCTGACAAGTTCAAGAAAGTGACCTGGCCACCACCAGGCTACGACGAGGAAAAGGAAATCCTCCCACCACCTTCTAACGTGGAATTGCTCGAGGAAATGCCCCTCAATCCCACACGCTGGAAACCAACCGGGACTTACAGGTGAAATAGGAGGAGGTACCAAATGTGCCAATTTCAGATCTACATGAAATAGATCAATATTTTAATTTTGAAATTTTAAAAGATAAATAGCTTTACCGTTTACCCTTGATCTTTTTAATGATTTTAGGGCAGCAGAAACCATCTACGCTGAGGAGCCAGAAGAGCTGGAGCAGGCTTGGCCGCCACCGGAGCCTATTGACACATCAGAGAAGGTTATCCATGATCCAACGAGACCAAAGAGAGCCGTCAGGGACTTCACCGTCCACTTCAAGGCCAATGAACCACAGCCAGACACGGGCTATAAAGGCAAATTACTAAAATTAAATTTCTGTGTTAAATAAATTGTTCAATTAACAACTAATTTTCTTACGCAGTTCCACCAGGTACTCTCCATGTCCTTTCTAAACGTGGAGTTCTTTCCTACAACACACCTGACCTAGGCTCTGGTCGACCAAAGGATCCAAGTGCTAAAATCTAAACCCGAAAATCCAACATACTGGGAGAGAAAGTTAATTTAAGTAAAAAGTGCTAACGCTACACCTCTGTCAATGACCCTTGTTCCTTGCCAAATGCTCCAATAAAATGATAATTGTAATTAAAATACTAAATTCCAACTGTCTACTCTTCCGATCCTCAATTTACTGCTCAAGTGAGTCTCTTCTTCCGACTAGTTGTATAGCTAAAGTTGATAAATTGTATAAATTAAATGGAATTCATGACATTCGTGATCTTTCTCGAGAGAGCCTATTCCCATACGCCCTAGAAACAACGTTCCAAGCGTCCATCTGAAATCAATACTCAATGATAGTAACCAGTTCAAAAGACTGTGACACCATGAAATCGGTTATTTTGTTTACATATCTGTCCATGCACATTGCCACGCACTTCTGCTCTCCGCTGTCCAGACTTGTCCCAGGTCTATTGACACACTTTACAAAACATTTCTGCGTCATTTTCTGTACAGAAGGAACGGAATTAATATTAATTCATTGTGTACTAAGATAAATTACTGGATGTATTCATTACCGTAAGTAGTTCTTGTGCATTGGCGACTGCAATTTGCTGCTGGACACTCTGCATGATTGCTTCCTTGCTCACATCACCACTCCCTCCAGATCCACCGAAATCCATTATGCAGTGAACGCAGTACACGTCAGTACACAACCAATTACTGTTTAATTACCAATTAACCGGTTGATGAATGAAATGAACAAATCTCTGCCCTTTTCCACTTTTCTTTTGCTTTTGGTTGGTCTTTCCTTGCCGCCTTTTTTAACCCATGCCGGTAATGGTGGAGGAAAAACATGTTATGAAACCGGATTAAAAAAACCACAGCCACGCAAATCCCCGAAAACAGTTTTTTCGGTCCGCTGCTGTATTTTAATTTTTTGACCATTGGTATTGATGTTTTAAGCAAATGATGACTCGTAGCTGGCAATTTGACTTTAATTGTCCTTATTTCAGGTCCTGTGCATCTTGGACAACTTGAATACTTAGAAGCTGTAAAGTTCATTGGCACTAATTAATCTCTTATTTTCCCTTTCTACAACCTCACAGTTTCTCACACAGCTTAATTCTGTTAATTAACCTTGCTTAATTTTATTTTACCACTTTCTAATTAGTTATTTTTTCCTCCAAGTATGGAATTTATGAACTTGAAGTTGATTTGATTTACTGATATTTCTAAGTGTGGAGGAATAGGTGCGGCTGCAGGGCGGCTGCAGTGCGGCATAAAACATGTTCTGCCATTTCAGGGTTATCTGCAGATGGATTGTCCCACACGGTTGAGCAGCTGACTGACTGGGTAAGATATGACTTTTTGACCTTTAAATAGACCCCGCTCTAACAATACCTTAGTTCCAGGTTCCTTTCCAGCTACAGTTTTGAGCTCACGGAATGGCTGGAGGAGGAATCGTGCAAAGGTCAGCCAGGCTACTTCAGCTCCTCTCATGTCATTCACAAAGAGGTCAGGCAGCCGGAGGTCATCGCTTCTACTCCTCACACTTCACATACGTACCGGATACAGTCCCTTCCTCAGATGGTGAAAGCGTACGCATGAATTTCTTCCAGGTATTTCCAATCTAAAATCAATTTGTAACACCTTTTCGTGCATTACGTTTTGATTTTTGTGTCAACAGGCTGTTAACAATGCCATGGACATTGCGCTTGACACTGACCCCAGTGCTGGTGAGACTCTCGTGTAAAAGTAATCGATCCTCTGGGAGTAATTAATTTAACATTCCTCTTATCCAGTTGTCTTTGGTGAAGATGTTGCATTCGGTGGTGTCTTTCGCTGTACCCTTGGCCTCCAGGATAAATACGGGAAAGACCGTGTCTTCAACACTCCACTCTGCGAACAAGGGATCGCAGGCCTCGGGATTGGCATTGCAGTCGCCGGCGGTGGGTCATCCGGACGATTGACTCTGTACGATTGACTAATTGCATTATATTTCAGCTACTGCTGTGGCTGAAATGCAGTTTGCGGATTACATCTTCCCTGCATTCGATCAACTTTGCAACGAAGTATGAATTCTCAAGTCTATTCCAGTTCGCAATAATTCAATTTGTATTTTTGAGTAGGCAGCCAAGTTCCGCTATAGATCTGGAAACGAATTCAACTGTGGGAAGTTGACAGTGAGAGCCCCGTGTAGCGCCGTGAGTTTCTGTGGCTAATTTTCTTTCCTTTCTTGAATTGGAACTTTGTTTTTGTTTTCCAGGTAGGACATGGTGCCCTTTACCACTCACAGTCTCCAGAAGCGTTTTTTGCACATGTTCCAGGTTGAGGGATACTATCTTTGGAAACTTAGCCGTACTTATATTCTGATTGGAACCTTTTACTATACAGGTTTAAGGGTGGTAGTGCCTCGTGGTGCTCGAATTGCAAAGGGCCTCCTCCTTTCCTGCATTCGTTCCAAAGACCCTTGCATTTTCTTTGAGCCCAAAGTCCTTTACAGATCTGCCGTAAGTAGTTTTGTGTCAACACCAACACCAACACGAGTACATCAACATCCATGTGTAAAAAAAACCTTTTGTACACAGGTTGAACAAGTCCCCACCAAAGACTACGAAATTCCACTAGGGAAAGCAGAAGTTCTGCTCGAGGGAGAACAAGTGACGCTCCTCGGATGGGGAACGCAGGCATGGTTCAAATAAGTGGCAGCTGTAGTACCACTTTTAATAAACTAATTATATACTTTTGTAGGTGCATGTGCTGAGGGAAGTGGCTCAGTTGTGCCAGGACCGACTCAATGTTTCCTGTGAAGTGATTGACCTCATGTCCATCCAGCCCTGGGATTCGGAAACTGTCTTTAACGTAAGGCAAATATGAAACTCAATTTCAATTGCTGAATAATCTTTTCCTTTCAGTCTGTAAGGAAGACAGGGAGACTCGTGATTGCTCATGAGGCCCCCTTGACTTGTGGCTTTGGAGCAGAGTTGGCAGCGACTGTGCAGAAGGAATGTTTCCTCCATCTGGAAGCTCCGGTGGAGCGTGTGACCGGATTTGACACTCCTTTTCCACACGTGCAGGAGCCCTTCTACCTCCCTGACAAGTGGCGTTGTTTCGAGGCAGTTCGGAGAGTGGTCGAATTCTAGTCCCACAAGAGTCTCAGTTCACAAACTTTTTAAATACACAGGCTCGTTCGATTAAAATCGTGCATCGAATGCCAGCCTCCAACTTTGGTAGATTTTCATGGTAATGCCGACAAGGGAATCCTTGTTTGATTGGGTGATTGTGAGACCAAGGATTTTCAGTATTGGTTGAAAATCAGGGAATTCTTTTTCAACATTTCAGTTTTGTTATTTTGATTGGATCCCGTTTGTCGTATCTCGTTTGCACCTTGCAGATGGCCCACGCGACCCCCACCAAGGAGCAGAAAGAAAAGATGGCTGCCCTGCTCGCACTCCAGAATACGAATGGTTCGTTTGAGTTGACGGACAAACTGTGTAAACTACTCGACCTCAACTTGAAGACCATGTCCACAGGTGATTAAAATGCCAATTAATCTACAATCGGGGTGATTAATCCCCAAATTCCCTTCCCAGAGCGAGAGAAGAACAAGTTTGACCAAAAGGCGTGGGCGACTGCCCTTGTGATGGAGTACATCGACTTGAAATTGGTTCCACTCAAGGCAGAAAAGATCAAGGAGTTCGACAAGGCGAAGTTGTTCCTCTTCAAAGTGTGGGCAGATGCACAGCCCTTCTTGAAAACTGCAGCCAAGTCTGTCCTAACAGGCTCCAAAGTGGCCCTCAAGGGAGTGGACGGAGATGGACGGCCCATCATCTAAAACCTCAACACCCGAAGAAATCAATCCAATCAGACACTTCCAAAATTAGCCTCCAGCAGTAAATCTCATGCTTACAATCACTTAATGACACAAGAACTGAAGCCTTGCTTTGTTGTCATTTATTTCAAAGGGTTTCATGTTGCATTACGTTGATTTATATTGTTGGAGTTACGGTTTGTTCAGAGGGTGACTTGGTAGTCTGGGATTGATGAGATTCTGGTGGCGTGTGAGGGAAGAGAGACATCTTCAGTGTTGAGGTCAACGCTCATGTCAGAGATCAAGGATGAGTCAGGCACAGAAGAAAGGGAACTCACTTCGTCCTTTTCCTCAATCAATGCTTCCCTGGAAATCAATACACGAATTGAACTCAGAACTAAAAGAGTTGGAATCGTTCTTACTTGGAAGGCGGAGTTACTTGAAGTGTAGCTTCCACTTCCAACGACTCCTTGATCACTTCAGCTCCAACATTCCCATCTTCCTTGGGAAGTAAATCACTGCAAATAATCGTTCTTTTAAACAGTTCAACCTTGAATTAAAAGAGTTGAATGTGGCTTACAGAAGTTCGTTGTTTAGTTTGAGCCCGTAGTCTGTTGCTGAGATTCCATTTGGTTTCCCTTCCAGGGAAGTGTCTTCTGTCTCCTGGGCACTCAGCTCTGAATGGAGGGATGACTCTGGCGGAGTAGGGGTTCGATTGGACACTTCTGTTTCTTGGAGTCGAAGAAGGGCAGAAGGAGCCACCTTTGCTGGATTCATTGCTTCCGGGCTCATGGAAATATCCTTGTCCTCAACCTCATGAGTGAAATCTTCATCAGGGTTTTTGACAACGTCATACGTCCCATCCAATACTACATTTCCCAGTGCCTTATTCTGGACAAATGTTTTATAGAGCAGTGGAACTTCTTCATCCCCTTCCCCCTCAAGGTTCTGAGAGTCAACGGTGAATGGAGACTCGTTCACAAGCATGGCTGCGGTTCGTTTCATTCCAATCCAGTGAAGATACTCGAAAATCCGCTTGAGAAGGTTTTCATCCGCCTTCTCTTTGTCCACCTGCGGGAAATGAGCGTTTAGCAATCTGTGGGAGATTCTATTTTTTACAGAATTAAATTCCTTTACTCTGAGTCCTTCTCCCCAGTTCCCATTTTTGTCAAGGAATTCGAGTATTTGACACTTGAGGTATGCGAAGAAGCCCGTTTCTCCCATCAGGCTCATTGTGAGTTCCTCCAGCTCCGCTTCCGTGTCCTCGTCGCCAGCGATGCTCATCGTCTTGTCACTCAGGGTGCTCTCTAGCATCGGGTTAGGTGCAGATTGGCTAAACAACAAAACCACTTTACTTAATATAACTCCCTCTGGTACCGGACCGGAAATGAAAAGCCTAAAAGGCCATCTGTTCTTACGCTCGTTTTTGTTCCTTGTGTGGAAGTTCGTGGTTCTTTTTGTCATTTCCAGTCATTTTCTAGTTCACCTGGACTTGAGCAGTGGATGACCTTTGACCTTGGCAGTCCCAGTGACAGATTAATCAGATGATGACCCGATTTGTGGAGATATAATGAGAATGACTGAAAGAAATGAAATGAAAGAATAATTTTTGGACTGTTTTGTTTTCCCTTGTTGTGGGTTTTAGCGGGGATTTTTTATACAGCCAAAAAGCCCCTCACAATTTACACGCGCTGCTGCACTTTCACTTTTAATTCGATTTCCTTCAATTCGCCGTGACCTTTGGAAGGTCAATTATCAATCGAGGCCCACCTTGGGGCTGGAGGCTGTAAAAATAAACCCCTCTGCTCAAGTGACAAACCCCGCGCTGAACTCAAGAAATGACACAGAGAGCAAAGGTCAAACTGCATGTTTTGAATTAGCACATTCATTAACGTTATTATCATTACAGGTGCTGTCCGTTTACAAATTACTCCAGAGGACTCGTCAGGATGTGTTCGCTGGAGACACCGACGCACTCAGCTGTATAAGTCAATGCCAAATGCTAAATAACAAATCATGTTTTCTTAAAACCAATTGTTTGCTATAGATATCCGACTCAAAATTAAGGAGGAGTTTGACAAGTTCAAAGGAGTCAATGAACCTGCTGAAATTAGTCGACTGCTCAAAGGTTAGTGGGACAAGCGACTTCCTGGTGGCCTCATTCTGTCAATGTTGTTGACATTTTATTCCAGTGGCTGAGGAAAGCGAAGAAATCCTGAGGAAGAAGGTCATTCAGGCCAGGCAGATTCGACCCAATGTATTCCGTAAGGAAACAGCAATCATCATCAAAGTTTCATTATGACATGTGATTTTTGTTCTCTAGAGCTGCGATCTGATCACCTTCGGTCAAAGTGTACCAATGTCCGGGAGACTTGTGCCGATTGCACCTGTCAGCCTTAAGACGCCAAGAGAAAGGAATCCAGGCCACCACTTTAATTGCCCATTGTCTTTTCCTGAGAAAAATTGGCAATAAAAGCTAGTCAATTGTTGAGTGAATGGGATTCCTCAGTAAAAGAGACTGGAAATCCACTCTCCAACTGCCAAATCGACTTCCCTTTGGCAGTAACTGGCAAGATTTCTTCAGGGCAAGTTCACCAGTCACAGTCTGATGACCTTCCTTCAATTCCGTATCACCGTAGCCACCATGGCTTTATTCTCGATAGCCGTAAGCACTCCACAAATCCTAGTCGGAAAGGGTAGGAATTTCGTAAATTCCAGGCACACTTGGCGTCCCTCGG